>NSJW01000646.1:0-233683 GCA_019955255.1 Castanospermum australe
TTAGAGAGAGTTAGATGTATGCAACCTTATTTCCATAAGCGGAGAAGTTATTTCTGCGGCTGGAATCTGCAATTACCAAGTGATTTACCACCCAAAAGAACCAAAAATGTGAGAGGATTTCCAAAACAATGACCGCTTAAGCAGTGGGTTCCAGGCGCTTAGGCGCGCACTTTCCAAAAATGCATGTTTCTCAGGCCTCTGGGCGCTTAAGCGGTGGTTTTTGGGTACTTAGGCGGTGGATTGACAAAGAGTACCACGCACACACTTTTTCCTCTCTGGACACTGAGCGTTTAAGCGTTGGCTTTTGGGCGCTCAAACGGTGAGCTAGCGCCTAAGCGATGAAAAGTGAGCACCTAAGCAGTGACAACGTACACTTTCTCAGAAAGTGAAAAGTAGTGTCTATTCATAGAAATCCTTGATCATGAAGAGTTGTACTTGATGATGAAGAGCTGTACCTGATCATGAAAGGTTGTATAGATGTCTATAGAAGACTGGTTCCACCAATAACCAAATTCATTCCATTCCAAATCATTCATGTTTTCCTTCTATGCGCAGGAAGTAAAACAGGATATTATCATTCTGTTTTATTGTTTGTCATTGGCTTGATTATGTGCGTACAAAACGCATCAAGTTTCTTTATTGTATCTAGAAGGAAATTCGCCAAGACTCATTTGCACCCAGTGATTAGAAAAATTGGTGGGGTGAATTAAGCCTAAAGGAAAGTGTATAGGCATGCCTTGAAGAATCTGAGCTTAAGTTTTTTTGTTATTTCAAAGTTTCTTCACCTAAAGTCTTCTCTAATTCTTCTCAGGAAGCCATCATCACCACCAACAAAAAGCACACAATAAACTTGACAATAGTGTTTGATTAAAAATTCAAAAAAAGATACCAATATAAAACACCCAAAGGAGTATTTAAATCCCTACAGCAAACCTATAGTCAAATCCTAACCAAACACTAAAACTAAAATAGAGATAGCTCATCCAAAGATAAAATAAAGCATCCCTAAATTATCTTAATAAAAAAACATGCTTATCTAAAACTGAAATAAAATCCTCAAACTATCATAAATTAATTAACGTGCTTGTCCATTTTGCATCACTAGGTCACTAGATAGCAATATTACTGTTGCACCAAAGCTCACCCTCTAACTTGAAAGCAACCGATGCTAGTAAACTTTGAATATTGAAAAACAAGGTGAAAATCTTTCGAAATTCTCCTAGTATTATGCACTTATGCGGTTTTTTTGGATATTACAGAGTATCCCTCTACTTGAAAGGTGAAGGACTAATCTCTCAGCTTTCGGTCGTGTCCCTTGTGGGAGGGAGGCCTATCAACAACGCATGCTCTATTCACATCCACCAGGAATAGAACCCTGAACATGATACTTAAGGGACCCAAGCCACTTCCACTTAGACCAATGCATGTTGTTTATTCATTTATACTTATATGTAATATTTAAATAAAAAAAGTATATAACCATATATACCAATGCGATCAATTATAGTTGCACTTAGACACTACTGCTATCTCCGAGTTTCTATTGTGAAAGAAGCTGTAAGGGTTAGTAACTTTTAGACTGTTCTTATCATGCTTTGCCATATAATTCTATGGAAACTACAGATGGGGCTATCTTCACAAGTTGAATACTAATAGATCGCTCCTGTCAAATGATTGGAAGCAGCCCCTTGGTAACTGTCTGCCCCTTGATATGTTGTGGGTTGTGAGATTTCCTTTGCCAACGAGCCTATAAGTCAACTTGCACTGGCCTTACTCTTTAAGATTGGGATATGATGATGTTAGAGGTTCGATCCTCCATAAAGCCACATATCCTACTCTCCTACCTAGATGTTAGCACCTTTTATGCAACCCAACAAGGAAATAAAAGAGAAAATTATTAAAAAAAAAGAAGAAAAGACCAAAGCTGATATTCTTTTTATGAAAACGATTTAGACAATAATTTATTTTAAAGGAATATAAACAAATGCATTTATAATGGAATAAAAGGGATTAATCACATTTTTGTTATTGGTCGTTTTTGCCTTTGTTTTGCTTTCATGTTTATATCACCCCTCCCCAGTTGACCCCTATCATAAATTAATGCAATATATGATTTTAGTTTGATTAAACATTTCCCCCTCATTGCAGGCTAAAGGTCGCCTTGATGAAGAAGCAATTGAGAAAATGTTGAATGACCTTTTAATGATTAAGAAGTTTGAGTGACATATTTTTCTTGCCTTTCGTCCCCCTTTCAACACATGGGGCTTTTCTTCTTCTCTTTGACTCAATAAGATGCCCTATTATTTCAAGAATATAATCACTGGCTATCTCTAATCTATATCTATTTTGATTTAATGATCCATTCTTCTTGTTCTTATTATTTTTCATCTCTGATATAATAAAATCATCTTTAGAATATAGGTTAGGGATGGTTAGGTTTGTGGTGAACCTACTTCTAAAAATAAAAAGGATCATATGTAGCGACATTGTTGACAAATATATATGTTGCAAATCCAAAAGAGTTTATCATGGATGATGGTCGTGTTTTGTTTGTATTTAATTCATTCCATAGCTGAACTAGAAAGGTTTTTTTGTTCATGCTAATTGTCACTTTTGGAAAAGTAAATGTGTTAATAAGTCATGATGTGGCATGTCCATAATTTTTCTTTCAAATATCATGTTTAGTTACATTGGAAAAAGAGCAATATAATTTAGGTTAAAATGCAAAAAAAATCCTCTAACTTTGGGTCATTTTTGAAAAAATTTCTCATGTTTTGAAACTCAACAATTTGACTCATTGAACTTACTAAATCGTGCATATTGATTCTTTACAAGAGGGTTTTTAGCACATGTACAGGGGGTTCAATTTGCATTAGGATGCACATTTGGATAAGTTGAATGAGTTGTATTGCTGAGTTTGAAAATATTTTTAGAAAATGACACATAGTTAGAGGAGTTTTTTGCATTTTAGTCTAATTTATGTATATTATCTTATTATATAGTATTAAAAAGAATGATATTTGGAGAAATTTTCAAGTAGGCATAGCATGTGCTTACATATATAAACACTCAAATTAACATTTGACATGTGTAAATTTATGATTTATAGAGGGAGATACATTTTCAACATGATTTATAAAACTTTACAAGTCAAATATTGATTTGAGTGACACATGCCTACCTAGGAATTATTCCAAGTTACTAATGCATTTCTTTTGAAGAGGTGCTTTATGTTAGTGATGTATGGAGCCCCCAAATGTACTACTCTTGGGAGAAAAATGCATTATAACATGACTTATTATATTAAATATAATATACATAATTATGTTACAATAAGTCATTAATATATATATATATATATATATATATATATATATATATATATATATAATGGTGGATATGCGCCTGTCTATAATGGTATCAGAGCCGTGGTTCCTTGCTTGTGGTCTTGGTGTCGAGGTGCTTTCCTCTGCGGGGCCGCCAAGCCCTTATATGGGGTATCCAAAACTCTCGAAAGGGGGGAAGTAAGTGTAATGTCCCACATCGATCAGTGAAGGGGCGTGTTCGGTCCATATAAGTAGGGGCGCAGCCCTTGCCTTACGAGCTAGCTTTTGAGGTCAAGTTAGGCGCCTGTCTATAAGCTTTTGAGGTCAAGTTAGGCGCCTGTCTATAATGTTTAAAGGTTTTGGTTGAGGTTGAGGAGTTTTTAATGCAACTAAGGCATCTAACTTCTCGTTTACTTTTGCGAGCATAATTTGCTCTTTGGTAATATTTAATTTGGCAAAACTTTCTTTAAGTTTTGGTGTCATTTTGAATGGTTTAAAGATTGGTTGTTGAATTTTAGGTTTAGGTGTTGAAACTTGTTGAAGGTTCAGCTATGGTTGTTGATTTGACCTTTTCACCTATGGCTTGAAGGTATTTGTTTGTATAATTTGATTGCTCCATAAGATTTTTAATATCTTTTGAGGTTACAGGCTCATCTTCGTTCTTGTTTTTGAATGGAATTGCCATAACTGGGTTGTTTCTTTTCATCTCTCTAGTGTTCGGGAGTTGAAATGGTTTGGTAGGAGGAAGTTCTGTATGAACTAATTCTCCATCTTTAAGGTGCCAGATAGTGTTTATATCTATGGAACCTAAAGGATTTTCCTTTTGCCAAGGATATTCCAGATTATTATTTTTGACTGTATATGCTCCAAACCAGTCAAAGAAAGGAATGTTTAATTTTAACCCTTTTAAGAAATTCATAATAAATTTCCTGAATAGATTTCTGTTTTTAACCCTGATAATGTTTGAAAAACCATTTCCTTTGAGGAGTCCATTCCTCGGACTAAAAGTTTTTCTGAAGGGCTTTTTTATCTATTATGAAGTCAGATAACATCATAACCTTCATCAATAGAGGAATAGGTTGGAGATTGAATTGATTTTTGGTCGTCTTCAACCTCTGGTTCATAGGTTGGTCTGGGTAAATTTGACGATGTATCAATACCCTTAAGTTTGTGTTCTATGGGGATCGTTGATGTTGATCTCCTAGAGATTACATATCTAAAATCATCAGATTTAAAGTCATCAGATTTGGTTGAGCTAGCTGAGCTAAATGATTTTCGTCTATCAAAAGTAATTTCTACTTTTCCAGACTGATATTGTTTGATTTCTCTAAAGTCAGGAGTTATCCTAAGCTGAGAAGGTGCTGCTTTGTCTAATGTCCATTTCACTGGAAGATTAACATCCTCCCATCGAATAGTTTTTGGAACATTGACATTTGCTTTGGAGAAGTCTGTAAGGAACAGAGTAGTTTCTCCACGTTTGTTTTTTGGTTTGATAATCCTAGACATGGAAGAGTTCATTACCTTGTACTGAACCTCTATACATTAAGGATAAAGGATGACATCCTTGCAAGCATATCGATTCCATGAGTATGAATATTTAAGTGCAAGACTTTCATTATATGTTTGTCTGTTAGACTAACCGTAAGATCCGGAAAGTCATTGAAATAGATTGGTCCATGAGCTAGACTGGTTTCTACGGTTGCCAAAAGGGAATCGTTGAACTTATTGTGCCTAGCATCTCTTAGACATAAAAAGATTGAAGCATTTACTGCTTCTGTGATTAATGGTTTGACAGCAACTTGTACACTTCCTATGTGAAGGAATTTATACTTTTGCCTATGTTTAAGGATTGATTTGAGAGATAGAAGTTCAAATTCATCTTTCTCTCTTGGTGTGAAAGGAATTTTTTCTTCTACAGTTCTAATCACAAAATCAGAATTGAAGAAGAATTTTCCTGTTGGTTTGTAGAGTTCATCAGTTGGAATCTTGGGGATTTCCCAATTTCCAATATCTTGATTAATATCTTTGAAATGAATCTCTTCATCGAAGATGTTGGTTAGTTCCCTAATCTGGGATTGAGATTGTTGCTCAGTGAACGAAGAAGAATCAGGATTGGAAGAGCGAATAGAAAATCGAGAAGAAAGGGATCTGAACAAAGACATAAATTGAAAATTTCCTTCCCCGATATATCATCACCATCACTGGTTTCATAGAGATAAACAGATAGATCTAAACTTAACTTTATCAATTGAATTAAATATTATTTTCTCTTATGCTGATTTTATTATTTCCTAACCTTTTTTTTTTAATATATCTTAATCATAGCCACCGATTCTCCGGTGATCTTCACCGATCTGTGCAAGTATGGACGACTTAGACTTACTGCCCTATCCGTCAGGTCTTACTGCCTTTCCCACTCTGCATACAGATCTATTAGATCTAGAGATTCGTACTATCTGATTAAGAAATATTACTTGTATGCGTACTATCAGATCTGGTTATAATAAACAACATTAAGAAAATAACATAAAATTCAAGTAGATAAATAGAAGTTTAGATCCAACCATGTATTCCTACTTCCCCATCAGGCTCTGATACCAAATGGGGGGCGGAAGAAGAAAATAAAAGAAAGGAACAAAAGGAAGAAGTAGGCGGCAGACGGACTGCTTACATAGTTAAAAACATAATAAAAGATGCATAAATTAAATAAACAGAAAAATTAAAAATCGAAGCGGCGGTAGTCTGCACAGAATCGGCCAAGAGGGAGAACAAAATGATTGAAATACAAATGTATTGATTGAAGAAAGCTTACAGAGGCACTGGAGGGTCTCTCTCTAAACTCTCACTAGAATGGGTTAGTCGAAGGGTGCCTCACAACTGAGACGAGGCCTCTTTTTATAACCACAGATTTACTGTTTCTACAGTACAGGTTGCATAAATGTACAGTACAGGTTACAACTGGAACTATTTAAACAATAACAGGTTTTGCTACAGTATCTGTTACAATTATTGCTTCAGTACTGCTGATGACGAATACCATGATGTCAGCAATCTTCATCAAGGTTGAGTCCTAAATCTGGATCTTCATTCTGATAGAATGCTTCTGCCGAATCTCCGGAGGACGAATGAGAGGATGGTTTTTGTCCGGAAGGTCCTCCCTCTGCTTTGAAGAACTTGAGAATATCTTGCAATTTTTCTGGAAAATCTTCTCTACTGGTTGATGCTGTTAAAGCTGCTGTGACTTGAGCTCTCTGATTGAGGAATCTGCAAGTTTCTGGGTCAGCTGCTTTGAGCAATTTTGGGTTTCTTTTGAACCATAGATTGATGTTGTCAGGATAAGCTCAAGAGCCATCAAATTTCTGTCACCATTTGATAAAGGCTTGTTTCTTGAGCATGGGGAAAAGCAGGCCTCTAGCTGATTGAGATGATCTTGGTCCAAAGTTATATTTCCACTGGAAAACCCAAGCCAAGGATAGTTTTGAAAAGAAATGTAGGTCTACTGGGAATTGATCATCCAATAGTTCTACTTTCTTAGCAAAGATTGTTAATCCTTCCAAAATTGGTGAGGGAAGAATTTCAATGTTTGATCCGAAGAAATCCCACCATTTGAAAAACCAAATGAGAGAATTTATACTGGACATTTTGTTTAAAAAATAAATTAACCATGAGTGATGATTGATTTTATTTTGATACCAGAACACATTGGTCCAAGCATCGACATAATCCCAGTAGTTATAACCGATTGGGTCAAAATTTTGAGAAATTTTTGATCTTATTCAAATCTTGTCCGAATTCTTTAGGTTTGATAATCTTAAGAATTTGGATAGTTGAATGAATGTATTGATCCTTATCTTTGGGATCAGGATAGTGTTTGATTGAGACGGAGTCAGAATCCACAAGTGAAAGCTCTTTTAGGAAAATTTTCTTTGGAATTTTGTTAGGATTAGTATCCAAAAATTTCTGGTTCTGTTTGGATCACGTCAACAAATTTATTTTTTGGCAATGTAATTTGTTTGAGATTTAGGCGATTGTGAAGAGATAGGGACTGGAAGTGATACTATCTCTTTGTTTTTAAGAGAGGTTAGGCTTCTGGGAAGTTGTCTGGTGGCTAACTTCTCCTGAAGGTAAGGATTTTTTTGTTTGTTTATTTTTTGAGATTCTGGACAAGGATGGCCAATGATTGGGCTTCTTCATCAAAAATCGTCCTCAGAGACTATTTCTGCCCAAGATTTTTTGGGGAGATGGGTCAAGTCTCTTTTTTGGATTGTCAAGTGTTTGGATAGGCAAAGCATAGTTGGCTTTGGTTTGTTTGGACACTTGTTTTTGAGATTGCTGGGTGATTGATTGGGTAGATGACCCAGGTTGTTTGACTTGTTTCTGGGTGGATGACCCAGATGGGGTAGATGACCCTGTTTGTGTCTGAGTTAATAACTCAGATTGATCAACTAGTTCCTGTAGAACCAGTTTACCTTTACCTTTTCCCCTCCCTCGAGATAAAGTTGTTGATCTCGGCATGGAGTGCTTAATGTCCCTGTAGAAATTCACGAGTGAGGTAATCAGGAAGACTATTTGAGGTGCCTTTGATGTATTGAATTTCAAAATCAAAAACACTTAAGATTGCTTGCCATTTGGCAAAAATTTGTTTTGATGCTAAGTTTTTAACATCTTTTTTCAAAATGTCTTTTGCTGATTTGCAATCTACTTTGATCAAAAACTTCAGATTAAGTAAATCTGATTGAAATTTTGTTATGCAAAGAACAATTGCTAACACTTCTTTTTTAACAGTTAAATATTTCTGTTGTGCAGAATTCCAATGTTTTGAAGCAAATGCAATAACATGTTCTTTGTCTGCGACTCGCTATTTGAGAATGCCACCGTAACCTATGTTAGAGGCATTGGTTTCAATGATTTTGAAAGATTGAGGATTTGGTAGATAAAGGCATGGAAGATCCTTTACCTGAATTTTGACTTGTTTAACAATGTTTGTATGAACATCTGTCCAAGGCGGAGGATCCTTTTTTAGACGATCATGTAGTGGTTTGATTAGATTGCTAAGTTGCGAGAAAAAATCTACAACGTAATTTAGGCAACCTATGAATCTTTGTAATTGATTTTTATCAATTATCTGATTGGGAAATTTATCAGCAAATTGAATTGCTCTGTTAATTGGAATGATTGTTCCTTGATGGATATTGTGACCAAGGAATCAAATTTTTGTTTGAAAAAGATTGATTTTTGTTTTTGACAATGCAAGACCATTATGCTTAATGACAGAAAAAAAATTGTTAATATGTTTGAAGTGTTGGTCAATAGATTGAGAGTATATTAAAACATCATCAATATAGACTATGATATATTCTGAATACGGATTAAAGATTTCATTCACGATCCTCTGGAATTCCGAAGGAGAGGGAACAGTGAAAGCTGTCTTATAGCGATCACTTTCTTTGATTTGGATTTGCCAAAATCTAGATTTCATGTCAAATTTTTGAAAAGATTTTGGCTGAATGCAGCCGATTAAGGAGATCTTTCTTATTTGGAATAGGATACCTAATCCATCTAAGAGCTTGGTTGAGTGGTTTATAGTTGATAACCAATCGAGGTGTTCCTCTTTTGATTTCAGCTTGTTTATTGACATAAAAAGTAGAACAAGACCAAGGACTCTTACTTTTTCTGATCAAGTTTTTTGCTATTAAGTCAGAGATTTCTTTTTGACAATGAATAAGAAGTTCCTCATTCATTTGGATGGGATGAGCCTTTGTTGGAATATCTCTCTCATGAAAATCTTTTTCAAAAGGGAGATCAACAGAATGATTTTTTCTATTCCAAAATACGTTTGGCAGATCAGAACAGATTGAATCCTGGATTTGCTGAAGAAGAGATTGAATCTTCTTCTGGATTTCTGGTTGATTAAGCTGGGAATTAATTTTCTTAAAAGAAATTTTTTCTTTAAGATAATTAATCTGATTGTGTTTGTAATGGACAAGATTAAGATTCCTAGAGTTGTTTAGTGATAATCCCTTTGTTAGAGATTTCAATTGGAAAGAGTAACCTGATGAACGGTGTTCCTAAGATTACTTCATTTTTAAGATTTTTAACCAAGAGAAAAGGTGTTTTAACCTGAAGGCTCTGATTTTCTATGATTGCATCTGAAAGTTTAAAATTTATTTTGAGTTTTGAACCACTAGCAGTGCTAAGTTGTTCAGAGGTTTTTTCAAAATATTTTGTTGGGATTAATCCTTCTTGAATACAATTTGAATCTGCACCTGTGTCAAATAAGGTAGTTGTTTGTAAAAACAAAGTCTTTGATTAATATTTTAATATTGATATAGAATTTTTGGATTTTAATTTTGTTGATTATTCCTAAAAATTCATCATTAGATTGGATGGAAGATTTACCTAAGATTTCAGGTTCAGAATCTTGGTTTTCTTCCTGAAGATGAGCAAGAATCATTCCCTGAATTTACTGGTGATCTTTTAAAATTTTGACTTCTGCTTTGAGATTATTTATCTCATGCAGCATATCTGGAATTGTAACAGGTTTAAGAGATGATTTTTGTTCAACTCGTTTGATGATTTCTCTTAAATCATACTTACTGGTTGAAAAGGGAGTTTGAACAGTCTTGGCGACTAAAGATGTTTTTTAATTTATCAAGATATTGTCTTTTATCTTGATTATTAGGAAGTTTGTTGATGACTTCGAACAGTAAATTCTGTTCTTTAGTCAAGACATTGATTTGTTTTGAAGATTCAGTTTCTGAGTCAGAACTAAAATCTTCATGTTGGATCTGATTTAAATCCTCAGAAAGATTCTTTGCTAGATTCTTCATCAGATGATTCGATTAAAAGATTACTAATATGTTGTTCTACAGATTGTTCAAGATTCAAAGATTTTATCATTTTTTTTAACCTACAATATTTCCTCATATGTCCTGGTTGGTGACATCTATAGCAAATAATAGGTTTTTTAGGAATTTTTATGTCTATTGGAGGTTTCGACCTGATTTCCTGTTTTGAGTCTCCTAGGGGGAGTATTTAACTTATGTTTATAGTATTTTGACTTTCGTCTAAATATTTCTTTTGGTCTGGACTTAGTTTTAGAGATTTTTTCTTCTAGAACAAGGAAGACCGAATTGTTCACAGAAGTTTCCTAAATCCCTTTTGTTTTGGGCTTTCTCTTTGGTAAGTTGATGTTGAATTTTATCATCTTGACAAATTTTTAAAGCTACCTTTTGGATATAAGCAACAAGTTGTCCGTAACTTAATTGCTCATACGGGATTTTTTCCGTCAGTGGTTTGGCTTCTGATTTTATCCCTAACTTTGTCTCCTAAGGATTGAGGAAGACCAGCTAAGAATTTTTCTTTCCAGAAGGCTTGCTGACTATCGTCTCTCTGGTATAAACCCTAGTTAGGAAAGTATCTCTATACCACCTAAATTCGGCTAATGATTTACACCTAAGATTGGATAACAATTCACCATATTTGTCTTTCCATAATGACGGATCTCCAATGAAATGTTAGGTAATTGTAAAAAATTAATGTTTACTGCATCGGGGAATTGTTTCACCGTTGCTTAAGATTGGAGTTTCGTCTGACTCAGTTTTAATGGCACAAAAGATATTCTGCTTATCTTCTTCAGTAAGATAATTATCCTACCAGCCTTTAAGTTGTCCTGAGAATCCTACAACTAGGATATTAACTACAGTTTCTTCTAGGCAACTATAGGTTGTTTGGTAAGCCGTAGCTACCATTGTCATGTGTTGTAGGGTACTCAGAATATGATACTCAGCTTGACCATTTATGTTCCATTCATAGATGTTGTTTGCACTAAAACTTAAAAAGTTTAGATTGCGTTCTTCTATCATCAGATCTGGAGCTGTTGCTCTCTGATAAAAGAGTTTGGATGGATTTCTCCAATTTAAAGTTTGACTAATCACTGGATTAACTTTGATTTGAGAGCTAATGGACTGATTGCTTGACTGTTCATTTTCTTCCTCAGAAGATGAACATTTAGATGATTGACCTAGAGTGTTGATTGCTGGACCCTTTAAGTTTTAAAGGTTTTGGTTGAGGTTGAGGAGTTTCTAATGCAACTAAGGCATCTAAAGTTATTATATATATATATATATATATATATATATATATATATATATATATATATATATAGGTGAATATTCACTTACATCATATGTAAGTTTTTGGACACTTATATCATTTAATAACTTTTTATAAAATGTGAATTAAATCAAACTAACCGTTGAATCATGTGTTATTATCTGATGATCATGCATGTCAAATTTGAGATAAATTGGATATTCATATGTATGTAATATAATAGTCAAAATTTTCTTATAATTCAAAAATCAATTTATATGTTAAAATAAAATGATGTGATGAAGTATCAACTATTTTTTAAATTATATGAAAGTTTGTAGACTTGATCTACTTCATAAGAACTTTCAATCCAATGTTAGATTGATGAAATTTAATATTCATAAAAAGTTATTAAGTGGTGTAAGTGTCTAAAGACTTTCACCTAGTGTAAGTGGATCCCCATATATATATATATATATATATATATATATATATATTTATAAATATATCTAGGACAAGGTTTTCTTTGGAGAAATCACCACCTCTTTTGTGAACTTAAATGATTAATTAGCAGATATTTTTACCAAAATCTCTTCAGGCTCCTTGGATAACTTACATATGTAATAAGCTTGGTACATATAGGTTTTCTTTGGAGAAATCACCACCTCTTTTGTGAACTTATATGATTAATTAGCAGATATTTTCACCAAAATCTCTTCAGGATCTTAGGATAACTTACATATGTAATAAGTTTGGTGCATATGATATATATGCCCCAACTTGAATGAGAGTGTTGAATACTGTAATTACTGAAAGTATATCTTGCTGTAATTGTCCTTGATGTATGTTGTAATTAGCTATAGTTTATACTGACAATGGATCAAAATTAAACTCATAGTATAAAGATTTAATTTTAATCCATTGTTAGTGTAAAGCTTTTTTACACTCATCCAATCATATGTTGTCATATCTTTGACTTTTTAGGTAATTGCTATTTTAGTTTAACTATTTTGATAATTTATTAGCACATGATTGGATGATAGTGTAAAATTTTTTATACTGACAATGAATCAAAATTATACTCATAGTATAAGGATTTAATTTTGATTCACTGTTAATGTAAAGTTTTTTAATATTATCATCTAATTACATGTTATCATATTTTTGACTTTTTAGATAATTACTATTTTAGTTAAACTATTTTAATAATTTGACAAAACAATATTGGATAATAGTGTAAAATTTTTTACATTGACAATGAATCAAAATTAAACTCTTAATTTAAATCATTGAGAACTGAGAGGATATCCTCTCAAACAAATTCAAATATTTTATTGTCTCAAATTTACTATATTATATCATTTCATATAATTATGTATACTATATTTTATATAATGACTTATTATAATATATATACAATTTTGTCAATATAAATTTAAATTATTAGTTAATAATGAATTGTTGCAAATTATAATTTATTGATTTTATATAATAATTATGTGTATTTTATATGTGTTAAATATTTTATGTAATGTCCTCTATTAATAACAGCATTAAGATGTTTTTCTTTTTTTTTCTTTTTCAATAAACACACTTGTTTTTTAACGAGTCATTCCATTTTTTTAAATAAACAAAAAAAATGAAAAAGTAATCTTAAACTTCTTTGTGTAATAAATCCAACAGGTAAATGATTTAGGCTCTTATCCTTTTTTTAGTGATGAATTTAGGCCCTTATCTAAATTGATATACTTATATAAGTTTGTCGTTGAACAAACTGTAATTGAATAAATCTCCTTATTAGTAATTCAAATATACAAGTGTGTTCCTTTGTCCTACCTCTGAATGGATCTGAGTGAGTGTCCTAAGGTTAGTCAGAAGAACTGACGTGGCTGGATGATGGTTGATAAACGCGAGGATGGTAGTGGGGTACTTTTAGGGTACTCCGATGCTAAAGTTAGTATGTGAGTGATATAGAAGAGAGATAGTAGAAAGTGAACATATCTGAAAGTGTATCCCTTGGTGGTTTATGTAAAAGATGTCATTAATGTTATTTCACAATCTAGGGGCATTGATGGGGCTAGAGTTTTGGGCGAAGATCATGCTGGGACTGATATTTCATGCTTGTATTATGGGATTTAGGAAACATTCTTGGTTTGATTCTGACACGTTTTTCATATGGATGGGAATGGACTTGACCCATGGTTTTTTTAGGGTCGGCCCGGTCCATTAGTCCCCTAACTCGAAGGCGTAGGCTGATCGAGCTATAGGGTTTGAAGGGCAATGAGCTTCGCCCATGATTTCTTAAGGGTTTGATCGATCCACTGACCCCCCTAGCTCGGAGGCATATGCCGATCAAGCTATTGTTATTAGCCCTATAGACCATGTCAGGTGTCATTTCGAGCTATGGTGTTATAGAGTGAAAAGGCTTATGTTTAATATATTATGTGCTCTAGCTTGTCGTTTTATGTGAGTTACCACGTGGAGACTCTTTACTGTGCAGTCGTTGTGTACATTTATGTTCCTGGGGAGTAATGATAATGATGTGTCATAAAGCTATTTTGAATTCTAACCGTTGGATCTGAACTGTTGGTTGTCGTTATATGGTGTTGATTGGATTTAATATGTCCTTCATTGGGATGATGGTGGCTTAGCCCTTGATTTGAGATCCTGGATAGTTTCTTGGGCTTTTTAGAGGTCGTTCCTTTTCCTTTGCTTTATTCTTCTTTTGTCTTCATCTTCGCGCTCCTTTCATGTTGTAGTACTTCCTTCTGAGTATTCCTCTTGTTTTACCCATTTCAATTCCCCCTTGATCTCTCTGCCTTTGTTTTGGCCTATTCCTTATTCTATTCCTTGATTCTCCTATATGCTTTTGTTATGGTTTCCAGTTCATGCGCATCAGGTATCTGGCTTTCTCTTTTTCTCTTATTGTTTTGTTCTTTCATTTGAATTTATTTTGATCCATGGTCCGTGTCGATTTATTTGCTGATGAAGAGGGGGATTTTATTCAATTTTCTGATGGTGGTAGGGTAGTTTCGCATCCTCTAGTAATGAAATTTGTACCAGTGGTCATTCTTCTTCCTCGCAGTCGTTTGGGGGTGTTATTAATGATAGAGCTTCTCTTTTTAGGGCACTTAGATCAATGGTTCCTTCTGCCCTTAGGAATACTAGTATGGGAGGTTTGTCCGAGGTTGTGAGGACTGGTAAGAGAGTTTTTAGAGCTTTAGATACTTATGCACCAGTTTCTGTTAACCCTGCCACTGATCCAGTCTATGTAGGTATGGTTGGGGAATCCTCTGAATGTACCGAACAGGATATATGGGAGTTGTTTGGCGAGGATGCTTCTCATGCTGGGGTGAATCAGCCTACGTCAGATTGTCCTACTGAGGAAGTTTGGTCAGGAACTGAAGGAAGTGATTATTCATTAGCAAGCGAAGAAGTGTTGAGGACTACTTCTGTATATAGCTCAGGCGAGGCGGTAACTTCTTTCGTTGGATCGGTGAATTTAGATAGGGATGAGGGGAATAATAAATATATTTGCGAGTCTTGTTCTTCATCTAATCGTATTTGTATGGCTCGGCCTTCTAATTTAAAGCCTGAGTTTTGTTTCTTCTATGATACATTTTTCCTGAGATTGAGGATGTGTCTTCCTCATACTGATTTTCAATGTTAAGTGCTGACTGTCTTAAATTGTTCTCCTAGTCAATTGCACCCTAACAGTTGGGCTTTTGTTTAATGTTGTGTACTTGTTTGTGAGTACCTAAATTTCATTCTAAACATCTCAAAATTTTTCTTATTTTTTCATAGCCCTATTTCCAATGAAGGGAGTGTGGGTTGGGTTTCCCTTACTAGTGTTTAAGGTCGTCATATCTTTAAAGCTTTTGATTCTTCGTACAAGGACTTTAAACCTAGGTTTTTTAAATTGAGGCCTCGGTCGGAGGTTTACTCTTTCTTTCTAGATAAGGACAATGTCAAGAGATTTCCAATATACTGGTGCCCACGCCCTTTGAGTTTTCCGGGGTTGGAGTATGACAATTTGCCTCCAACTGACCAAGAAGAGGTGAAAAAGATTTTAGAACTTCCTACTTTTGAGTGCGCAACCATTATTAAGTTGCAACATGATAAGGTGGCTTTGATTTAATATTTTTGTAAGTCTTGTTTGTTTTTTTCCTTTTTTTTTGAATTTCTAATTATGGCTTCTAATTGTTTGTTTATTTTTGTAGAATTTATGGCTCTGAGGATGGATATTCAAGCTGCTCTTAGGGAGAGAAAAAGAAAGGCTAAGCAAGCAGTAGCCTCTAACTCCCAAGCCGAGAAATCCTTAGATTCCTGTGTGAATCCCTTGAGTTCTTTAATTGACGACATTGACAAGCGTCATAGGTTGGTTTCTGGCAGAGATGGACTGACTGAGCAAGCTTTGTCAGCCAGTAATAGCGAGCAGAATGTGGAAAAGGATCAGACTTCTGTTTATCCAGTTTAAACTTCGCAACCTATAGGTCAGGATATTACTTTTCCTTTTCCTCATCCTCAAATGGTTTTAAGTTTTTTGAGGGACTTTGATGGCTATCCAAACCAGGTTCGATCCTTGTGGGATAAGCGCTATCCCTTTGGCACATTCTTAGATCGGAATGTTATTCTTTCTGATGACAAAGCTAATTTCAAAAGATCGAATTTGAAGCTGTTTGTCGAGCAACTGAGGCTTATGCTATCAGGATTGCGGCAATAGCTCGAGCAAGTGAGAAGGAGTTTCGAATGATTAACAATCATATTAGTCTTGCCAAGTTTGCCCATTGTCGGGAGATCGAAGAGCTTAAAAAGAAAAATGTTGAGGAAAAAGAAGGCTTAGAAAAGAAGTATACTGACTTGGAACCTAAGTTAGAAGAGTGAGATAAGTTGAATGCCAATTTAGAGTCTACGATGACGGAACTAAAGACTGTTTCTAAAGGTCATGCCAAGCTTTCAGATGATAAGAAATCTTTGGAGAAAAAAATAAAGGACAATGATGATCTTCAGATGGCCTTGATCAGTTAATGGAAAGCTAAAAATGAAGACTTAGTAAATGACCTCTGTAACTAGTTTGAAATCGGCTTTGAGAGGGCCTTGGATCAAGTTTGACTACTCTACCCAGACTTGGACTTGGGTGCCACTGGAGTTGACAAGATTATTAAGGATGGAGAGTTGGTGGACCTACCCGAGGAAGCTGAAGATCAGGGGGATGCCTCTGTTTCAACTTGTAACCTTTTTTTTAAAGACATATGATATTTGACTTCATGAAGTTTATGGAACTTTTCTATTCTTAACTCGGAGTTACAAAGCAAACCTTGTGTTATGAATGTTAAGTAAAGCTTTGATGTATAAATTGAACCTTAGGTCTTAAAAGTAACC
Organism: Castanospermum australe; assembly: GCA_019955255.1. Lineage (NCBI taxonomy): Eukaryota > Viridiplantae > Streptophyta > Magnoliopsida > Fabales > Fabaceae > Castanospermum > Castanospermum australe. The sequence continues at coordinate 16,803 of NSJW01000646.1, forward strand.
ATTGCGATGTTGAGCCTTGACTCTTCGAGCGTCCATTGTGTTATGATTATTATGGTGTTTATTTGGACCTTAGCTCAAAAGCATAAGGTAAACCATTGCGATATTGATTGAACCTTAGCTCGGAAGCATAAGGTGAACCATTGCGGTGTTGAGTGAACCTTAGCTTGAAAGCATAAGGTGAACTATTGCGGTATTTATTTGAGACAGTGGAAGAAGGAAAATTTAAATATTATTATATAAATGATCCTCATATGATGATGTGCCTTATTTAAAACCTTAGTTAAGAAAAACCTTCGTTAAAAACTTAACGAGTATGAGTCCTTCGGGCATGCTTTGTTTAAGTCGGTGAAGTCTGTACACATTCTCCATTTGCCATTTCCTTTCTTGACCATGACCACATTTGAAAGTCATGTGGTGTAGCAAATTTCTCGTATGAATCTCGCTTTTAATAATCGCTTTGTTTCCTCGACCATAGCGTTTTGTTTTTTCAGTCTGAGCATTCGCTTCTTTCGTACTACGAGCTTTGCATATGGATTTAAGGCTAGCTTATGACAAATAAAGTTTAGATTTATCCTTGGCATATCAAAAGGTGAGTGTGCAAAAAGATCAACATTACTTTGTAATAATGAAATTAACTTATCTGCTATTTCAGTTGGAATGTTTGCTCCTATCTTTGATATTTGATGTGGCAATGGTCCGATGGATATTGGTTTTAAGAGTCTATTGGGTTTTGGTCTCGTATCTGAAAGTTCTCCTCTCGAATCTAGCTCGGTTAAATTGACATGGTGCCTCTTAGTCAGTTGGCATCTTGGCTTTCTTCTTTATTCTAACCTACCTTCAGGCTTTCATTATAACATAATTTGGCTTCTGCTTGATTGGCATGAATTATCCCTATTTGCCTGTTGTTTGTCGGGAACTTCATGGTACGATATGGTGTTAATACGATCACTCCTAGCTAGTTTAGTGATGGCCTTCCGAGTATTACATTATATGGTGTTTGATAATCTACCACGACATATTTTACTACAATTGTTCTGGAGGATGGGCTGGTGCCAAACATGGTAAGAAGTTTCACGTAGCCTCGAACTTCCACCCTTTCTCCTGAAAAGCCTACTAGATTGTCGTTGAAAGGTCACAATTCCAAAGGTAGTATTTGCAAGTTGTTGAATGTGCTCCAATATAAGATGTCTACCAAACTTCCTTGATCTACCAATGTCCACTTGACGAGAAAATTTGCCAATACGATTGATATCACCATGGGGTCATCTTGGTTCTGATCCAATCATTGGAAATCTGCATCTGAAAAAGAGATTGAAGGATAACCAATATTTAAAGGGGGAAGAGTTGATTTAGTTACCAACATAATTGTTTGTACGGTCCTTAGATGTTTATTTCTTGTTGAATTTGTTTCACTGCCTCCAGCGAATCCTCTTGAAATAGTGGCGATGACTCCTCTAATAGCTCCTGGATCATTATGATTGGCTTTTTCCTATGAATTGTCTAGTTTCCGTCGGTCATCATGTTGTGTGTGTCTTGGACTTGGTGTTCTTCACCTATAGCTCTAATCCTGTTCCTCAATTCTTTTCTGAACATACCGACTCAAGTGATCGGCTCTGATTAATGCTTCTATCTCATCCTTTTTGACTTATTTGTTATGTGATCCTAAGGTGATGGAAATCGTGGTAGTCTCAAGTGTTCAAATTATAGATTTCTTTGAGGATTTGATCTTTTTCCTTATTCAAGGGAGTGTAGCTAGTGAATTTAATTGTCTATGGTAACTTTCTTATAGAAATTTATCCTCTGTCAGCCCTGTGCTCCCTCTTTCGCAACCAATGTTGTCGGTCATCTTCCAATCTATGATAATTCAGGATTGTGCTCATTGCCTTTGTCGTTTCTTCCATGTTGATGTATCATATGGATCGTTGTCATAAATCATCTAGGTCTGAAAGGGATTTCTTTGCCAAAGAATATGCCAATGGTCCTGATCGTAATCCGATTATGATTACATGTAAAGAGACGGCTGGATTTAAGTCCTTGATTTGAATTGCCTCTTTGTTGAACCAACCAAGGAATTCCTTCAGGGTTTCATGTTGTCCTTGCTTGAAGTTGATTAGAATGACCGAGATTTTTTTGTGTGCCCGACTTGTTGCAAAATGAGTGAGGAACTTGTTGGCTAGTTCAGAGAAGTCATTGATCGACTATGGCTCTAGTGATAAAAACCATAGTTGGCCGAATTTCTTTAACGTGCTTGGGAAAGCTCTGCACCTGATTGGGTCAGAATTACCTACTAAGAGCATTGCTGCATTGAACATGTCAAGGTGCTCTTGTGGATCTGTTGATCCATCATACAACTCAATGGTATTGGGTAATCTAAAGTTATTTGGTAATGAACAAACATAATAAATTTTGAAAATGGATGAGATGAAGAATACATAACCCAGTTTTGTGTAGTGACCATTTGTGATTCTTCATGTTGGTCATGATTTTGAGTTTCTCCTCTTTCTTCCATATTTCCTTGAGATTGTCGAGCTAATTCATCTAGTTGTTGTTGCATTTTTTGGATGGTGTTGATAAGGGTGTGTATGAGCTCTTCGTTCGCATTTTGTGTGTTGTTATTATGGGCTGCTTCCTCTTGATCATGCGATAATTGCTAGTTGTTATTCTGGCTGCGAGTTCAGGCCATGCTTCTGCAGTTTTTGCTTGACTTGAAATGTTAGCAAATTATTGTGGTTTAAGAAAGTTTTACCTTTTTCCACATACGGCGCCAGATATTCCTTCCTCCTACCTCTGAATGGATTTAAGTGAGCATCCCAAGGTCGGTCAGAAGCATTGACGTGGCTAGACGATGGTTGATAAGTGTGAGGATGGTGGTGAGGATACCTGCAGGGTACTCCGATGCTAAAGTTAGTTTGTGTGTGATATAGAAGAGATAGTAGAAAGTGAATATACCTAGAGGTGTATCACTTGGTGGTTTATATAGAAGATGTCATTAATATCGTTCCACGGTCTAAGGGTGTTGATAGGGCTAGAGTTTTAGGCAAAGATCATGCTGTGGCTGATATTCCGTGCTTGCATCATGGGATTTGGGGAATATTCTTGGTTTGATTCTAACACGTTTTTCATATGGATGGGGATGGGCTTGAACCATGGTATTTTAAAGGTCGGCCCGGTCCAAAGTGTCATTATTTTGGTCTGTCAAAGAATTTTGATATCAATTATGAAAATGACATCAAAATTGTCTTTCTTTCAACAGATAAAGACTAAATTGATATAATTTTTATGATTGAACAACTAAATTAATGACATTTTTTGATAATTAAGAGACTAAATTGAAGTCAACTTTTTAGAGAACAAAATGATGTAACTTTCTATGATTCAAGGGTTAAATTTATATCAAAAATTATTTAAAGGACCAAAGTGATAATATTCGTATCTTTGAAGGATTAAAAAGGAAGTTTACTCCTTAGTAATTTAAGCTTTAAACTTGTGGTAAACTTAATTACGATATTTTCACTTAAAATTTGTAAGATTGGATAATGTTATGAGTTTATAATTTACGTTGAGTCAAATTATGTTTGTAATTATTTTTGTTAGTTGGTACGTATGTATAAGTTATTTAAAATAACTTTTATAGTAATTTTATTTAATCCTTATTCGGTTGTTGGTTAAACTTATTTAATCATTTTTTACAGCTTTAAAGAAAGGGGGGACTTGTTGACCGATTTGGCCATGAAATGAGATAAGGCTACAAAGGATTGATTTTCATCTGGATTACTACCCGACATTTATCCAGGTTAGCCTCTAATCCTCTATGGGTGGGTATAAAGCCGAGGAATTTCCCAGCTTGAACTCTGAAGGCACATTTTTCTGGATTCAACCTCATGTTATGCTTCCTCAGCTACTGAAAGATTTATTGTAAGTCTCAGACATGGCTTTTTGATTTTGGAGTTTTTACCAACGTATCATCAACAAATACTTTGATGTTGCGTCCAATTTGCTTATGGAACACTTTGTTCATTTGCTTGTGGTAAGTAGCTCCTACATTCTTGAGACCAAATGGTATCATTTTGTCGCAATAGGTGGCCTTGTCAGTGATAAAGGCCATGTTGTCTTCATCTTTAGAGTGCACAGAGATCTGATTATATCCCGAGTGGGCATCCATGAAGTTGAGATAAGCATATCCGGACGCCCCATTCGCCAACTTGTCAATGTTGGGAAGGGGATAAAGATCTTTTGGGTTCGGTAATAGGAGAATCTACCTAGATGACATGGCACTTATGACATCAATTCTTGTCCATCAATTATTAATACCACATATACAACCCCAATCTCATATCAATTAATGTTAATATATTACCAATCAACATTAAAACGCAATCATGCCTTATTGGAATAATCAATTATTGGGATCCATTCTAGATTTGGCTCTCCTTCAATGCTTATATAAGGAGGCCACTCAAGTATGAATAACCAACCCAATTTCAAACCTTAAACCTGTGGAGTCCCTCTTTTCACTTGAGCGCCCGAGTATCTTTGCAGGTACCACCCATCATTGATCCAGGCTTTAAGGACCTCGACTCTGAGTTTATCCATCTTGGGGCTAACATTGATTCATCTTATATTGGAGTCCAGGTATCAACCTCCTTCAAATCTTGTTTAGAACAAGTTACAACTCTGATATATCAATTTTTGTATGTAAGGATATCATTGAGTCAACTTTCATGTCAATAGAGATTATGTCCCTCACTAGGCAATCATAAGAGTGCACGTCTTTTATTGTATGTTAAGGGCATCATTAGAACAGCTTTTGCGTCAGCCGAGATGAAATCTCTCCATTTGTGATCTTAGGGCCCACTCCCAATGTCATCTTGATATAATTATGAGAATTAATTCTCCGAAGTGCTTATTAAAGTTCAAATTCAAACTAGTTTTTTTAGCCTGCGCGTTGTGCTGTTATTTGTATATTAAAAATTTATAATTAAGTTTTTAATAAGATTTATGAATATTTATATAATTATATATTAGTTTATAATTTGAATATACATTAATATATTTTATTTTTTATTTTGATACAAATTATTTCTTAAATTTTTTTGTGTACTTTTTCATGATTTATGAGAATTCGAATAGACCAAAAAGAAGAAACAATATTCCAATAATGACTATTCATTCACCATATTAGCAATGATTAATATTCACAAGAATTGTCGCAAAGAGAACATAATCTGGCCTCCTATTAACCTCAGTTTCTAAACTTTGTCAATGACATACAGTTAGAAAAGAAATATTAAAGAATGAGATTATTGTTCCTAAATAAACAATATTAATTAGTAATAGTGAATAATATAAAATTCCAAAGGTAACATATGAAATTAAGGTTTTTATGTCATTTCTAATTGATTTTTTATTTGCATGTGTGTGTGTGTTTTCCTCAAAACAGTTGTATATTATCCAATTATATTTATAAGAATAAGCATGATTGTATAAATATATACTTAAAAAGAGAAATAAATTAAGATTTTTTAACTTCTATTCTACTATTATATATATTATTTTCATGTTGTGAAGGCTCTTCTTTAAATGTTAGTTTAGAAATGTATTACTTTGTTCTAGACTACCACTTTTCGATGACAAGTCATAGCCGATTATACATGATAAGGAAACACTTACGGATTATCTATTAGAGCTCGTTGGTGGATACTCCAATTTAAGGTAACAATTTAGGGATCACTTGAAATGAAAAGGATTCATGTGGTTAGAAATGAAAAAGCAAGTGTTAGGAGGGATATAAATAGGGAGGTAAATGTTTGAATTTTCTACATTTAGGCTACTCTTTAATTATGCATTTTATTATTTGTTAAAAATTGATTGGATGATATAAACTGATAATCTCCTCAACCCATGCCCAAATTTTATAATGTAATCCTATGGGTTCTGTAATTACTAATTTATTGGGTTTTAAGCTCCATACATAAGTGTACTAGTCAAATAGGTTATATATAGAGTTAGGTAACCTAGGGTCCATAATGGGTGAAAACTAAAGTTACTGATTATTTTATAAATGACAAGATTCTCTCTCCACTCCTAAGCTCATTCTGTGATTCTCTATTCCATTTGGAGTACACAATTACAAGAGAGGGAGAAGGAGGGGAAGATCATGATCTGGAATACAAACTTGTGTATAATGAGATTCTTAAAAATCTATCATTCCTTTTAAGTACGCAACTCTTTTCTATTTTAATTTGATATTCTAAACTTGGATATAGATACAATCTGTTTATGTTTATGGCTTAAATTCTATATGTAGTATCAGAGCTCACTATATCGGATTTAAGATCCAAATTGATTAATTTTGAAAAGTTAATTTTAGGTTCTTAAAATCCAAATTGAAATTTTAAATTTGTTTAAAGATTGTTTTCAATTTAGGATTGGAGTTTTACTTTTCCCTCATGAATTTGAGTCTTATTTTTTATAAATGTTGTTATAAGTGATAACTGAGTGGTTATCGCGGTTGGGCTATTTTGGATTTGTGATTTTTGATGTGGTTTTGGTACAATAATATGAAATTTTGTGTAAATTGCATCTAAACAAAAAAAAATTTATCTGAAACTTGCTTCCGCGATCATGGAGACGGTTGTCCGCCATTGTTGGAGCTTCGAAGCTCTTGGCATCCGTGAAGGATGCGTTTTCTTGGTCACGAAACTGAGTGACGTCATGGGGTTTTTAATCCTTGAAGCAAACCGTGTCTGAAATTCGGGCTTATAGGCGCTGAAACACTGTTCTTCCGCGTCCATGGTGGCCGTCCGCCATCGATAGAGCTTCGAAGCTCCTTGCATCAGCGAAAGGATGCATTTTTGGCCACGATTTCGTGCAGGCTCATGGGGCGTTTGGTCCTTAGGGAAAATCACGTCCGACCTTGGAGTTTCATGGCTCAAAACTCAGTTTCCGCCACTGGTTTGGAGCTCCGCGTCCGCCATTGACGGAACTTGAGCTCCTCGAGTTTCCGCGATTTGGGCATGATTTCATCAAGGATTCACCGGATTCCATTTTCACGCTCATTTCCCTCCGAGATTCTAGTGTGGAACGGCCTTGTTTAGCCGTTTTTTGATGAACCCGTTTAGGGTTTTCAGGTGTTGCAACGCAGCAATGGAGGAGGAAGTACAGCTCCATCTCACGCGCAAGGATGCCCTCGTGTGTCCCACGGGCGGGCCATTCTGATCCCAAAATTTTACCCAGTTGTGTTATTTTTTATTTTTTATTTTTCTAGGTAGGTTTTGTAATTTTTTAAATTATATGAAAATTATTATGAATTTATTTCTTTATAATTCAATTCTGGTATATTTAAAATTATTTTCGTAACTCTAATTTTGAGAAAAATAATTTAAAATACTGATATACCTGTTGATAAGTGTCATTCTATCTAATTATTGGTTTTAATTTATGTGCTCTCTTCATAAACTTAGTTGGTATATGTATAAATGAAATTTTATGGAATAAATACTTATAAAAAATTATGAATGCATGAGGTGTATTTATGGATAAATGTTACTCTCCCTGATTGTTAAGTTTGATAGGTACACTCTCTAGGTGTTTTCGAAAATTGAAAATTTGATGTTAGAAAAAAAAAATTTGGACAATTGTCTATCCTTGTTTAGGGACCCTATTGGTTGAAGTAAGTATATGTCACCACAGTGGTTTATTCACAGAAATTGATGGGGTTACTTATTATTTTTGTCGACTCTATTAGTTGAAGTAAATGTATGCCACCACAGTGGTTCATCTACTAAAATTGATGGAGTTCTCTGTTGAATAAATTTCGGGGATGTTCTGCTACTTAGATTGATTCATGATTTAGCCCACCCACATGAAGCTAAATCGTTAATTAATTTATTGTGACATGATTTTTAGAATGGTTTTTTAGTAGTAAAAATCCTTCTGCACACAAGTGTTGGATTTTTTGAGACCGTTGTTATTGTGTAATATATTCCCCACAGAGATTATATCCATATGTGATAAATCCCTGATTAGGTAATTATTATTACTATATATTGTCCATGTTAATCACTTTTCTTGTTTGTGTTTCTGATTCAAATTTCTTTTTCCATGAATAACATCATTAATAAAATTATTTTTCTACTTGTTATAAAATTTATTTGATCATGTGCCTTAATCTTGTTGTTGATAAGTAATTTTTATTTTATTTATTTTATGTTTCCATGAACAAAAATTGATATAAAATGTGGAAATTATATAATAGTTGTCAATCAATAGGCCTTAAATATTTAATTTTTCCAAAGGCTTTGTGCATAAGAAGAAAAATGATATTTAGCTACTTAGGTAGTTTTGCTGTGTGTTCACTTTGATATTTAGAACTAGAATATAATTGAAATATATGTCTAGTTCATTTAAAGTTGAAAACTCTTATGTGTTATATGAATATTAAAATATTTAACTTGTTGATTTGAACCTTTATATGCAATAATTATGAAATTGAATATTTAAGACACTGTTAGAAAATAATATAACTTTCTCTATATAATTTTATAAAAGAAAATATTTAGTGCCTTGTAAGCATGAATATATATAGAGAAGTGATTTTTGAGATAGAAATATCATGATATTTTTTCTCGGTGTGTAATTATTGCATTAAAATTTTTGTGGTTATCCACATGGAAAGTGAAAGTTATATTTGCCAATGAAATTTTATTTATAGAAAGTGTGCTTTCATGTTATATGAAATTTTTTCCAATTTTTGAAATGCATGATATATTTGTTGGCTATTAACTCTTCGAATATTCTGTCAGACTATAGCATTTAAATATTCATTAAGTAGATGTAAAATTAAGTTAATTGCTTATATTAGCAATGTTGTGGGTTAATATTTGTCCATGAAAATTGTAATGTCTATGGTGAGAAGAAAGTTCTTCTGTAAAATTGCTCAAATCATGTAAATTATTACATCGATAAATTATGTATTTATTTATTATTGATGTATTGTGTGATAAAATTTAGTGCGAATTTGCATGTTTTAAAGATAGAGAGCATGACTATTGTTATTTGGACTTAATGCCAGTCAAGGGAGAGAGTTGTGACATAGTCATGAACAATATACTAATTTTATATTGTGTGTGGTATAATTGTTTGACATTTTGCCTAGTATTCAACTTTGTCAAGTGAAGTTGAATGAATGTCTGCTATTCAACTTTGTCAAGTAGTGAAGTTGAATAAATTTTATTTATGCCATGTTATATATTTGGTATGCTTGCTTGGAAGGGAAGTTAAAGGAATATCATGATGATGTTAATTATTATTTGTGATTTTTCCTATTTCTCTCATGTTATATTGATGCACTATGTTATTTGATAAGTGCATGTAGAGAGTCAGTATATTTTATTGACATGTTTTTTGTAATTTAGAGAGTTTGAGTTGATTATTGTTAGTATATTTTTATTGAATTTAGTTAATTAAGTAAATGGTGACTGTCAAAGTAGCCTATTTATTAAATTAACAGAATAATTCATGAAAACCTTTGAATGCTCTCGTTGTAGTCATATTTGACCTGTTTGGCTCTGTTTGGTTCTCTTGATTTTAATTTTAATTTCTTTTTTGAAATTGTAGTCTAATGATTGAATTAATGTTAAACAAATATTTTGGGTGCTCTATTAATTGAAGTGAGTCTATATCACCACAGTAGTTTATTTGCAAAAATTAATAGATTTACTTGTTAAATAAATCTTTTGGAAACTCCATTAATTGAAGAGAGTGTATGTCACCACAATGATTTATTCATAGAAATTGATGGCGTTACCTGTTAAATAAATTTTTTAGAAACTTTATTAATTGAAGTGAGTGTATGCCACCACAATTATTTATTCACAAAAATTGATAGGGTTACCTGTCAAATAAATTTTAGGAATGTTGTGTCAATTAAATTAATCTATGATTTAGCTCACCCATAGGGAGTTAATTCATTAATTAATTTATTATGACACAGTATTTGGGATGGTTTTAACAATAAAAATCATTTTGTCCACAGTTGTTAGATTTTTTGAGACTGTTGTTATTGTATGGTATATTCTCCATACAGATTATAACCATATGCGATAAATCCTTATTTAGGTAATTATTATTACTATATATTGCCTATGTTAATAATTTTTTCTTATTTATGTTTTGGACTCAAATTTCCTTTTTTCATGTATAACACCATTAATAAAATTAAGTTTCTGTCTGCTATAAAATTTATTTTTTTTGATCATGCGACTTGATCATGTAGTTGATAAATAATTTTATTTTATTTTCCATGAACAAACTTGACATAAATGTGAAAATAATATAATAATTGTAAGTCATTGCTCCTTAAAAATTTGATTTATCTAGAGGCTTTGTGCATAAGAGGAAAAAAAATGATAGTCAACTACCTTGATAGTTATGTTGTGTGTTAATTTTAATGTTTAGAATTAGCATATAATTAAAATATATGTCTAGTTTATTTAAAGTTGAAAACTCTTATGTGTTATTGGAATGTTAAATAATTAACTTGTTGATTTGAGTTTTTGTATGCAATAATTATGAAATGATTATTTAAGATACTGTTAGAAAATATGGATATGACTTTCTCTATATGATTTTATAAAAGGAAACATTTAATGCCTTATAGACATGAATATATAGAGAAGTGATTTTGAAATAGAAATATCATGATATTTTCTTTTGATGTGTAATTATTGTATTAAATTTTTGTGGTTATCCACAGGGAAGATAAGGGTAATGTTTGTCAATGAAAAGTTTTTACATTGTGTACTTTCATGTCATATGGACTTTTGCCCGTTTATGGAAGTGCATGATATTTGTTGGCTGATAACTCCTTGAATATTTTGTCATACCATTGCATTTAAATATCCATTAAATAAATTGTTTGTTTTAACAATGTTATGGGTTGTTTGTCCATGAAAATTGTAATGTCTCTGGTAAGAAGAAAGTCCATCTAAAAATTATTCAACTCATGTAAATGAATGCATCAATAAGTTATATATGTTTATTAATTATTGATATATTATGTATGATAAAATTTAGTGCGAATTTGCATGTTTTAAAGATAGAGCATGACTATTATTTTTTTGTGACTTTGTGCCAATCGAAGGAGAGAGTTATGACATAGTCATGGACAATGTGCTAATTTTATATTGTGTTTAGTATAACTATTTGGCATTTTGCCTGGTATTCAACTTTGTCAAGGAAAGTTGAATGAATTTTATTTATACCATGTTATATATTTGGTATGTTGCCTATAAGGGAAGTTAAAGGAATATTATGATGATGTTGATTATTATTTGTGATTTTCCTAATTCTCTTGTGTTATATTAATGCACTATGTTGTTTGATAAGTGCATGTAGAGAGCTAGTATATTTTATTGGCACATTTCTTACAATTTATAGAACATAAGTTAATTATTGTTAGTATATTTTTTCATTCAGCTGGTGAATTTAGTTAGTGGAGTAAATGGTGACTACCACAGTAGTTCATTTATTAAACTAACAGAATAATTCATAAAAACTTTTGAGTACTCTTATTGAGGTCAAATTTGACTTGTTTGGCTCTCTTGGTTCTTTGAAATTGTAGTCTAATAATTGAATATTACAATTTACACATTTTGATTATGAGAATATGATATTGTGCAAATTGAGACTTTATATTATCACTTGGGTAATGTAATTTTATATGAAAGGTACACTTCATGATGTGTTCTTGAAAAACATGATTTTGAAAAACTTAGTATGAAGTTGAAAATGGATTTCGGACGGTAAATTTATCCTGTTTTTGGGGCCTATTAATTGATATGAATGTGTATCACCACGTGACTCATTCATGAAATTGATGGAGTTACCTGTCAATTTTGTTAAGGGATGATTATGTTGCTTAAATCAATTAGTGCATTTACCTACCCGCAGGAAGTTTATTGCATGAGTTGGTTTGAGTAGCATGAGAAATTGGGATACTGTGACAGTAAAAATTCTTCTGCCCACAGCTGTTGAAATTTTGGAAACTGTTGTCCATGATATATATTCTCCACCCATAGGGGAGTTTATATTCATATATTTTGAATCCCTATTGTAGTGGTTGTTGCCACTAGTTATTGTCTGTTTAATCAACGAAGTGTTATTATGTTTTCAACTTCATATTTTTTTTTCTAAGAAAGGTAATTGGATTACAATTTTGAAGCTTTGACTGTATAATCTTCAAGAATAGATAACATATATAAAGCGATGGCTTTAGTCATGATAAATTTATACATTTATCCATGAAAATATGCTGAAGTTCATACTTAAGTGAGTTCTCTTATACATAAGGAAATGTCTATTATTTGGAAAAGGGAGGGCTATAGTATGTATTGTGCATTCTGCGCATAAGCGATTGTGCGATCATATGCTTAAACTCCTGTAAAAGAATATGGTTGTACCTAATTAAACATTATTTTTTTATCATATTTTTGTGTTTATATGAATATTATTATGCTAGAAACACATGTATGCAAAATTAGGTGGGAGTCAATTGTTTTGATACTTCTAAAAGTATTGGTCTTTGGATATGTTATTACATACGTGACTCTGAAATAATTTTTAACACTTTTTACTTTTGTGGTACATATATTTATACTATAATAAGTTTGGAATTGGTCAATTAAATTGGCGTGATTAATATTTTCTTATTAAATGTGTCTTGTGAAAGTATCATTTTGAATCTATTTTTGAGTCTAATGAATTTTTCTTTTGGGAAAATGGAAGTGATATGAGACATGTTATTTCTTGTTTTCTAAAGAAATGTGGGAGCATAATTTATTTGTGATAAATGTATGTTTCTAAATCATTAATCACATGTTGATCTGTGCCTTATATAAATCTTTGGTGGTAAAACTTTTTGATAATTTCTTTTTGAGGGAATAGATTGTATTGTTGATATAAGTTTAGGCTTATATTGTTAAAAATTTCTTAGTCTCAAAAGAGATGAGAGTATGTGTTATACTCATAGAATAGTTTTATTTCTATTTTTGGGCAATGGTATGGCTTAGAACTGAAATGTTTGTTATTTAAGACTAATTATCCTTATTTACACTTTGCTTGTAACTTTATTGATGGAATTGTTAATAACTGCAATATACACATTGTATTATTGTGCATGGTCCTTGAGGATGAATAAAAGGTATTTGTTATTAATCCCATCCATGTATTAATCAATTTGATTTTATAAAGAATTGGTTAATGCTTATGTGCTATATATATGATTTGAACATCATTGATAGTCAAAGTTTTACTGTTGAAGTTCTCATCGACAGTGAACTATTTTGGCTTGGTTATATTATTAATCAATCATATGTTTGAACCTTGGTGGCTTGTATTTTATGATGTAATTAGTTAGTGGAAGTTGTTAAATTGTAATTGCACATATTTTGTGTAACTGGAACTCTTGTGATATCATGAATTTTACTATGTGTAGATGATGGTAATGTTGTCATGAGAAATGTGACTTTACCATGTTATGATGTTGTTATGGTACCTTTTAATATATCTCAAGATATAGATGTTTTCTGAGAGAAAACATTAGTCTTTCATGAGAAAGATGTTTTGTTTCCATTATGAAAATGGTGTTTCATGAGAAACATATTTATAATCTCCTTAGGGAGATTGATTGTGTTTTCTTGGGAAAGCAAAATGGGGATTCAAATTAATAGCAGGAAAAGGATTACAGACTACGCTATGATGTGTATCTACACTTATACACTTGTGATCAAGTCAATCAGGTTAATTATGTGGTCATTGGTGAACTAGACTCTGAATAGTTTATCTTCACCTATGGTTCTTAGTTGATGATTTTGTTGGGGTTTCTTAATCATGTTTATGGTAATTGTAATTAGGTTATATTTAGTGGCCACACTTGTTCAACCATGAGAGTCATTTTCAAATTATTTTTTGAAAAGGTGAAATAAAACTCAATTAATGTTGCCTAAGTGGGAGAATGTTAGAATTTTCTGTATTTGGGCTACCTTTGATTGTGTAGTTTATTGTTTGTTAAAAAATGGGTTGGATGGTAACCTAATAATTCCCAAAGCTCATGTTCTATAATGTGATCCTATGGGTTAGAAAATTACTAGTTTATTAGGTTTTGGACCCAATGTGTAAGTGTACTGGTTATGTAGGTTATGTGTAAGGCTTGGTAACCTAGGGCCCATGATGGGTAGAAACTAGAGTTACTGATTGTTTTATAAAAGTCATGATTTCCTCTCCACTTTGATGCTCATTCTATGACTCTGCCTCATCTGGAGGACACAGCTACAAGAAAGGGAGAAGGAGAGGAAAATCCTGATTTGGAGTGCACACTTATGTACGACAATTGTTCTTCTGGGATTGTTGGAGATTTGTCAATTGATCTCTTTCAGGTACACAACTCTTTAGTATCTGATTTGATATTCTAAATTCTGATATAGATACATACTGAGTATATATGTGGCTAAATTCAACACTAATATCTCATATCACACTTCTACAATTCTTTTAATGAAAATATTAAAATTATCTTAAATAGTCTTTTAAATAGTTTAAATTATGTATAAACAAACTACCTAATAATTGGTAATTAGGGTTGTGTTATGGCTAAACACAAATTTAAAAAAAAAGACACAATCAAAGCCAGCATTCTCATCTAGTACTTTTGTACCAAAACAATGTTTAAAATTGAGAAATATGATGCTGCAGAGCTCAAATTTGGAGAGGGTATGATTTTTCTATCTTCAAGTTGCAAATGATTTTTGCATTTACATGTGGATTCTACTTCATGAGAATTTCTATATGCATTCAATCTGGATCTACATATCAAGAAGGAAAAGTTTTTACATTTTCGTATATGGTTTTAACTTACCGATGTGATTATGCTACGATTGTAGAAATTGTGGATAATTGTGAAAAATAGAATTAATACAATTACAGTTGTTTATGTCACCCCTCCCTAGTTGACCCCTTATCATAACTCAATATAATATATGCTTTTAATTTGATTAAACGTTTTCCCCTCGATGCAGGCTAAAGGTCGCCTTGATGAAAAAGCAATCGAGAAAATGTTGAATGACCTTTCAATGATTAAGAAGTTTGAGTGACATATTTTTCTTGCCTTTCGTTCCCTTCAACACATAGGGCTTTTCTTCTTCTCTTTGACTCAATAAGATGCCTTATCATTTGAGGAATATAATCATCAACTGTCTCTGTTGACAAATAAACATGTTGCAAATCCGAAAGAGTTTATCATGGATGAAGGTCGTGTTTTGTCTATATTTAATTCATTCCATAGCTGAACGAGACAGGTTTTTTGGTTCATGCTAATGGTCACTTTTGGAAAGGTAAATGTGTTAATAAGTGATGTGGCGTGTCCATAATTTTTCTTTTAAATATCAGGTTTTTAGTTTCATTAGAAAACGTGCCATATAATCTATGTATATTATCTTATTATATTGTATTAAAAGTGATGATTTTTGAAGAAAATTTTAAGCAGACATGGTATATGCGTTTACATGTATAGGTAATCAAATCAACATTTGACATGTGTGCATTTATGATTCATAAAAAAAAAATGCATTTACAACATGACTTACAAAACTTTATGCTTCAATATTGATTTAAAGGTTTACGTAAATGCATACCTATCTAAAAATTTCTCTAAGTTAGTAATACATTTATTTTGAAGGGGTGTTTTATGTTAGCAATGTATGGAGCCACCAAATGTACTACTCTTAGGAGAGAGATGCATTATATAATGCTTATTATATCAAATATTGTATACATAATTATATTATAATAAGTCATCATACAAAATAAGTCCTAATATAAGTTTATATATATATATATATATATGGGACAAGGTTCTCTTTAGAGAAATCATTACCTTTTGTGAACTCAAATAATCAATTAGCGGATATCTTCACCGTATCTTTAGGTTCTAAGGATAACTTACATATATAATAAACTCAATGCATATGATATATGTATAGGGGTAGTGTTGAATACAATAAGGTCAATTCTCTAATACCCTTGGATTTAGGAGGGTTTTGATATCCTCATTAGGTGGCCTAATAAAATTTATACATGTGTCATTCATTTTACAACTCAACACTAATATCTGAAAAAGTCTCTAATTTATTATATTTGCTACATGGCCCTCACGGGTTTGTTTTATAATTTTGACAATCTTAGACAATAAAGTAGCATGATTTTAGTCATGGTTTAATAGCATGGAAATTTCGTGTGGCACCATTCCGTATTCAATTCTGATTCGCTACTCAAAAATATTTATATTTATATAAATATAAATATTGATAGCCATGGTTGTATATAAAACATTTATACGTTTAGTATAAAAATTTTTTTTTATTTATATAATATTTTTAAAAAAGATTCTATGTCTAATTTTATGTAATTATAATGTTGAATAATCTTATTAGAAATTAATTTGTATATTACCATATAAAATTTAAATAATTTAAAAATATTATTGTTAATATAACACTAAATAGCAATTCTTTCGTTGTATAATAAATTAATATTGTTAATAAGATATTTTTTCATTATTATTTAGTTTACTACGAAATAAATTATTACTCTAAAATTAAAATATATTATCTATATAAATTATTAATTATTCTGATAATATTTTTTTATACATTTTTATTATTTTTTATTAAAAAAATAAATATGTAACTTAGAAGAAAAAATCTATATATATATATTTTTGCAAATAATAAATATGTAACTTAAAAAATAAACATATCTTATTGTTGAAATATATATTTTTCATGTTAATTCTTTAAACAGTATATATAAATTGATGAGTTCAACCTAGAAGAAAAAGTGAAAAGTTATAACTATTATTAAGAAAATCAATGATTAATATCATGATAAAATTAATGCATACTATTATAACTTCAAATATATATGGTTATAATTTTTTTTTACAATTACAATTACTTTCAAATATAGATAATTATAGATAGTTATATTTTTTTTTCTACATACATTGTTATAACTTAGTTCAAATATATTTTAATTTTTTATAAAAATATTTTTATTTAACTAATTTTAATTATTAAAATTATAATTAATTAATTTGTGAAATAATTATATAAAATAAATAAAAAAATATTAATTGAAAGGCACAACAATGCATATAAGATGGTATACTATGGTGTTTTGATTATAAAACTATGCCTTTGATTAGTGTTTAGTTCATTATCGTGTTTTGGAATACCTACATTGTATTGGATAAGACTCAGTAGTATAAGGTCTTATGATATAAGTTATGATGACTTGTTTAGTACATTGTATCAGATAAGGCTTAATAGTATAAGAACTGAGAGTTAGGGTTGATTTATGATTGATGTAGGGTAAAGGTTGAATTTAGATTGGAGTATAGCATTATTTAACCAATCGAATATAAATTAATTCAATCATATCTTATCAAAATTTGTACTATGTATGAAATATGACATGATAACCTTATCCTATCAAATGCCCCATATAATATGTGTGGTTTAATAATCTATATTCAATTTCTCATATAATGTGATTATACCTATATAAAATGATTATATGATTATACCCTTATTTTGTTAATTTATTTTTCAGTAAAATTTCAGGTTTATAACTTTCAGTATGAGAAAATTTTTTTAATAATATAAAATTTTAATGGAACTAAAAATTCACTAAAAATTCATTAATATAATATAAGAAGCCTATTTCTTCAAATTGATTATTTTCTTAATTTATTTTTTAGTAAAATTTCATGTTTATAATTGCACAGTGTGAATAAATATTTTTAATAATATAAAATTTTAATGAAAAACAAAAAATTCACTAATATAATATGAGAAAACCTATTTCATAAAATTGCTTATTTTCTTAATTTATTTTATAATAAAATATATGAGGTTTATAATATTTAGTATGAATAATTTTTTTAATAATATAAAAATTTAATGGAACAAAAAGGTAAGCTTGGATATGGAATCAACTCGTGGCTAATATTTTGGGCAGAAAATCAAAATTGAATACAGATTGATGCCATACAAAATCTCCGTGCTTTCAAACCATGGCTAAAATTATGTTATTTTATTGTCTAAGATTGTCAAAATTATAAAAAAAAAAAAAAAACCCATGAGGGCCATGTAACAAATATAATAAATTGGAGACTTTTTAAATATTAATATTGAGTTGTAAAATGAATGACATGTATAAATTTTATTGGGCCACCTAAGGAGGGTGCCAAAACCCTCCCAAATCCAAGGGTACCAGAGAATTCATCATACTATAGTTACTGTAAGTTTATCTTGATGTAATTGTCCTTGATGTATGCCATAATTAATTAGCTATAGTTTAATTAGAAAATCCCTATAATTATGAGGTCTGATTGTGTAATCTGTACAGTATAAATCATGGAGAGCTAAGAGGATTTTCTCCCGATCAAATTCAAATATTCTATTTTTCAAATATTATTATTAATTTTATATGATTATGTATACTATATTTTATATGATGACTTATTATAATATACATACAATTTTGTCAATATAATTTAAATTATTAGTTAATAACGAATTGTTGCAAATTATAATTTATTGATTTCAATAATTATATGTATTGTAGTTGTGTTAAATATTTTATGTAATGTCTTCTTTTTTTTTGTCATCTAACGTCTTGTTTTGATAACAGCATTAACATGTTCTTTTTTTCAATGAACACGCTATTGTTTTTCAACTAGTCATTCCATTTTTTTAAATAAACAAAATAGAATGGAAAATTAACCTTAAATTTCTTTGTGTAATGAATCCAACAAGCAGATAATTTAGGCTCTTCTCTAAATATATATTTATATAAGTTTGTCGTTGAATGAACATAGTAATTGAGTAAATCTCTCTTTTAATACTTCAAATATACAAGTGTTACTATTTTGGTTATTTACAGAATTTTGATATCAATATTTAGTTCCTGAATGATGAAAGTAATATTAAAATCGTCCTTATGTCTACAAATGAAAACTAAATTAAAATAATTTCAATTAGTAAAGAACTAAATTAATGATATTTTTCGATAATTGAAAAACTAAATTGTTGTCAATTTTTTTAGAAAATCAAAATTATGCCCCTTTCATAATTTAGGGACTCAATTGATATCAAAAATTTTTAGAAGACCAAAGTGATAACATTTTTATCTTGGAAGGACTAGAAAGAGGTTTACTCCTTCGTAATTAAGCTTTAAACTTGTGGTAAAATTAATTATGATATTATCACTTAGAAATTTGTAAAATTGTATAATGTTATGAGTTTATAATTTACGTTGAGTCAAATTATGTTTTGTAGTTGCTTTCGTTAGTTGGTACGTATGTATAAGTTATTCAGAATAATTTTTATAGTAATTTTATTTAATCCTATTGCTGGTTAAACTAATTGAACCTTTTCAACTATAAACTGATAGCCTTGCCAATTTAAAGATGGATTCAATTTTCAAAACATTCTTTAATTCACTAAACGTACAGTATAAGATATTATTTAAACACAAATTTTGTTAAGATTTAATTTGATTCATTGATAGTGTAAAATTACACTATCATCAAACTATATATTGACAGCTCACTAAATGAATTTAAATTTTTAAATAATTACGGTCATAGTAAAATATATTTAATGATATATATATATATACTTATTTAATATATATATATATATATATATATATATATATATATATATTAGATAATCCTGTAAATTATTTTTACCCTGACAAAAGAACCAAAATAATGTAAATTCTTTTGTTAATTTGGTACATTTACTGAAGGTTCGTTCAAGTTTATTTATGACTTAATAATAATGCCAAGTACGCAAGAGTATCACAAAAAAGCAAATATTATAGAATTCTGCATAATAATTATATAATTTTATTGTAGTTTTTGTTGGCATAGATAGTCAAAGCTAGCTAGATTTTTTTGCTGGGATAACAGGGAGTGGGAATTTGAATTAGGAACTTCACTTATAGGAACACCCTTTGGATCAATTGAGATATGTCTTCCTATTGTAGTTTGTGCATAGGATATTTTTGAACCACCATAATTTTAGTGATTTTGTCGTATAAATTAAACTTGCTGGCCAGTTTGTCAACCTTTACTCATTTCTATCACTTTTTCTTGTTACAAATGGGGTTTGAAGACTTGGTAAGGAGAGGGAGGTGTAGAGTAAAATATAGATAAAGTGGCCTGGGTAAAATTTGATTTCTGGATCAAGTAATCTTGAAGGGACCTAAAATTTTTTTTTTTTTAGCATAAAAAAAAAAGAGCCACCTAACTTACAATTTTATTAGAAGAAGAAACCACTTGAGTTACAACTATGACATCAATATTTGTACAGTAAGGGTATCATCAAGTCAGCTTTTATGTCAATAGAGACTATGTCCTTTTTTAGACAATCTTAAGAATGCACCTCTTTTATTGTATGATAAGGGTATTATTAAGTTGTTTTTCCGTTAAATATGACTAAATCTCTCCACTTGCAATCTTAAGGCCCACTCCCAACATCATATTGATGTAGTTATGAGAATTAATTCTCTTAGATGCTTATTAAAATTTAAATTCAAATAGTAAGTGTGAAAATAAACTAAGAAAGGCTTTGCCATAACAGACCAAGCCTGATTTGTAAAGCACTAGTCTTAGTCTAGCCTATTTTTTTTTCGTAAAAATATAAAAAGCTTAACTTAACTTGCAAGTCTGTTTAAATGTCTAGACATTACATGAAATTTGTTGAATAGGATAGCAAGACTAAACTTTGAAGTTCTCCAATACGCCTAAGCCTTTAATTAGAAAAAAAAAATATTGACTTATATATTAGACCAGGAAAAGTTGCACCCAACTAAGTTTGCTTGATGGTGCCACGTCAGCAAGTTGAAAAGGGAAGAAGAGCAATATTTTCTGGGGTCAACAAATATGAGTAAGTTATCTCCCGTGATTAAAAAAATAGCCGAAGTCGCTTAAGTCATTCTCAATATATAGGCCAAAATTGAATAGGTCAGCTTAATAGAGTATCTCTTGGAGAGTTATAGGCCCAAATTGAATAGGTCAGTCTAATAGAGTATATCTCTTGGAGAGTAAGTTAATATCTTGGTGAAAACAAATAACAAAGTATAATCATATAAGAAAAAAGCGATTCATCCCTTGACACCCATGATTAGAAGAAATTGTTGTGGACTCCCACAGTATTATACTTATCCAAAATAAATGAGTGACGTATTTTTTTATAATTATTCAATTGTTAGATTGTGAATATATAATTTTAAATAATAAAATTAAAATAAAATCTTAATCCTTAAAATTATTTTGAAAGCATTATTCTCAAAATATATAAAAAAAAATTAGGATTAGAGGAACGCCTAGCAAGAGACGTGCATTTATGACGATTCCAATAATCATAACCACATTATAAGGTAACAGTGAGTGTGAAACAGAGCAACTAAGACAACCGTCTCCTGACTACGCTTTAGGTGACTTTCGTGTTGCTTAAAATAATTGTTACACAAGTAATGCGACTTCTATTTGAACATTTTCTTAGTTTTGTTAAATTATAGAATAGGATTCTTGTGCTTGGATGCAGATGTGGGAGTACATTGACGAGCACCATTGCATTATGACAAGTAAAAATATTGTCGGGTTTTCTTTATCAAGATATTGATTTTTTTTTTAATTTTCATTATAACTCATCTCTAAAATTATGTAACAAAATGTGCTTACTTTTGTATTGGTGAAAACTCGGCCCAAACTTGGGACACTTCTCACCTTCCTTTTTTTATTTCTCATTGTTACTATATTTTTTAATTTCATAGAAAAATCGCCTTGACTGAAACAATTTTCCTTTATTTAAAAAATTTCTTTCGACAATTTGGAACTCAGCCCAACCCGCTTCCCAACTGTCACTAAAAATCATTAAAAAAAAAAACAAAGGTAGGAAATATCTTTGTCTAAGATGAAAAAAAGTTATGTTAAGTTAGATTAGGCTTTCTATAAATAAGCCTAGCTTGTTTTGTAAAATAATGGATGTGAGCTTGCCCTATTACCTAATATAAGCATTTTTTTAGGTTTGGTTTGGCCTTTTTATAAAAATATATATAAAAGCCTTGCTTGACTTGCAAGTCAATTTAAAGGCTTATATTACATAAAAATTTAAAATTAAATTAGTAAATTTATACTTTAAAAATCTCACATAACCCATGTCTTTAATTAAAATTATTAATTATGCTTAAAATCAATAAATCATATAAATATATAACGACAAATGGTATAAATATTATAATACGTATATATGTATATAGAAATAAACAAATAAGTCAGTTTATTAGACAAAATATATATTTTTAATGGCCTAAGTCTAGCTTATTTAACTAAATAGGCTTTTATAAAAATTCAAGCTTGACTTGTATAATAAACATATCAAGCCTAAGGGTGGCAATTTGATCCATGAATCCATGGCCCATCTAATCTATTCATATATAAATTTAATTCAATCTATCTAATTATAGTAATATGTAAATAAATTTAATTAATTTTAGTTAATAAATAGTTAATGAATCAATTAAAATATTTATTGAATCTAATGGATTTATATGTATAATTTGAAGAAGAAAATATATTTAAACATAATAAGAATCTAGATGCATCTAGTTAAAGATAAATAGATTGAGTATCTATCCATTAAATTTAATTAATAGATGGATTGGATGTCATCTATTAAAATAAGTTATGAATGAATTTGATGGTTTTAACAAGTTTTTAATGAATTTTAATTAGATTATTGATTTATTTTCTATCTATCTATTAATGATTAAACTCAAAATCCATCATACATCCATTTGCTACTCTTAATTTTAAGCCTAATAAGATCAAAAATAAACTAAATCATAGAGTCATGATAAATGGCTTCAACTATTATCCTAAGGTAGGAAAGGAGCATCAAAGGTAAAATAATAATAATAATAATAAAATCAACAGGGAATATATTCCTTCCCTGCAGCATAGATTCGCGGTGCAGTGCACGACCGCTTCCCAACACACTATTTGCATGTCCCTTCACTCCCAATGCATGTCTCACATGCTCCAAACGCGAGATGCCGCCGCATTAAACTTAAGAAAGCCCTACCACACTCACTCCTGATGGTTAACATTTTAACCAAAATATATTTAGAATATTTATTATTAATTCTATGAATAAGATTTAAAAACCTCAAATAATATACAAATCAAATTTTAGCATAATTAAATAAGAAATGTTTGATTTAAATTTTAGTTTTCAAAATCCACATTATCAACTATACAAATCAAATTAATACTAATCTAACTTGTTTATATTTAGATGCACAACTACCAATTTAATGGTAAGAAAAATAAAAAAAGTTTACATAATGTTTGAATAAATACAGTCTGTCTTGTAAGATTTAGTATCCTCTATTAATATAACTCCTATGTTGAATCCAACATTCTCATCTGCATGATCATGTAGTTTTTTTCAATCTAGATATTATCTATCTATTTCAATAATCTTTATGTGACAAAAGATACAGAATCAAAACTGACATGAAGTCGAAAGATACGTGTTCAAAATAAATTTCTAAGTAATGTTCTGGATGAAAGCTAAATATCCTAACCTCATATATTTTTCGCCCAATCTTTTAGACAATAATACCATTACAAAAGATTAAAAAAATAAATTTAAAAATCTTAAGTAACCTTCAAAGCAATTTAGAATAATTCATAAATAATGATAAGATTAAATTTCTTTTCACTTTAAATTGTAAATCATTTGATGTTTCATCATGCTGACTGTAAAATAATTTTCCTATATATGTTTTGTTAAGAAGCCCTGCCTATGAAGATTACAATTTACAAAATTAATTTTGAAACAGAGTGTTAACATAAGAAAAAAAACTTCAAATATAATTTTGATGTAATGTGATTGGTCTTAATATAAAAAAGAAAAAAAATTAAATTCAATATCTTTTTTTTTACAAATCTAATAATGTAATTGAAATTCCTCTTAATATGAAAAGAAATAAAATACAGTCAATATATACAATGTATTCAAAAAGAAAACTTCACCCCTATGTAAAAAGATTATTATAAGATTTTCATATCTCATAAATTGATTGTTAGTGTAAAAATTTTTTACATTAACATTAAATCATATATTGATAAATCATTAAAAGAATTTGATTACAAAATTTTTCTAAAGATTATCATTAAATTATATATTGATAAATCATTAAAAGAATTTGATTACAAAATTTTTTAAAGATATATCAATATATAATTTAATGATTGTATAAAAAATTTTATATTAACAGTGCATTAAATTAATCTCTATTATTTTAGAAAAAAATTTCTTCTCTCTTTATAATTCAGATTACACAGTCTTAACCTAGTAAACAAATAAAAGGAAATCCAAATTAAATTTTTTATACTAAATATTCACAATGCCATAAGCCCAAAAAAAAATCATAAAAGAGAAATAAAAATTTTTAAAAAGTAACGCCGGTTTAAAATTAATTCATGAGAGATGAAATTTGGGATATAGAAGCTTATATACCCTTTATTTCATGGAGTCTTTGTAGAGCATGCGTAGCAGCGTTGCAAATGGAACCAGAAGCCATTGAATTCACGAACAAGAAGAACAAAATTTTGATTCCACAAAAACAATTGGAAGAGGCAAAAGAGAATTAAAAAACCTCCAAAAGTTTGGCAAGAGTATAGGAAAGGAGTGGATGCTATAAATTACCTTTCCTATAACTACCAAAAAAAAAAAATTGTCTTTGCTATGATGTATAATATTTTTAAAAAAATGTTAGATAGTTAGAATTAATTTGATAAAATAGTAGCAAGAATGAATTGGCATGGTTATTGACTCTAAGATTGAATGATGATAAATTATATAGATTGCTTTTGTTGTCTAACATTATTCTGATATTCATATTCTATAATAAAAAAGTCATGAAAATTGGGCTAATGGTAAGGAATTTGAATTATTTGCAAATATTATAAATTCAAATCTCTATGTTGTCACTATAACAAAAAAGAATCTAAAAATATAGTAGTTTGCATTTTTACTTTTAGAAAAATTTATAGTCAAAATGTTCAAAATAAGAATTTTGTCTAAAAAACTTTTATTAAATACAAAATAAATTAATTCAAACACACTATAAATTTATCTTTTATGGCCATTTCTATGATGTACTATGAATATATAGTATATAAATATACTATTCAATATTTATCATTGATTTTAAGTAAAATATATCTAAAATAATAATGTTGACAATTTTTTAAAAATAAACGTTTGGAGGTCGGATTGAAATTATTGACTTACATAATAATGTCAATGATTCCATAATGTTTTCTCAAATTTTTAAATGTTGAACAGTGTTTTTTTCAAATAGCAATAATTTGATCTACATAAATTTTTAGGCAAAAATATACTTTGATCCCTTAATCTTACTCTCGATTTAATTTTCATCTTACAACTATATTTTGTTTAGTTTTAATATATTTCTTTCTAAATTTCATTCTATTTATCCTAATCACTAATACCATTAAAAATATTAATGAATTTTGTTACATGGCATCCTACATGAACATAAGTGCACAATTAACATTGCTCTATATTGTCAACGGGTTAGTTCACCTAGTCAGCTTTATGTTTATGCTTCATTATAACTTGGATTCGATTCTTGGATTCTTTCATTAGGCTTTCAAACAAATACATCGTCAACCTAAGTTATGCCTCTCTCACCAGAGAGTAAAGGTGACAAATGTAGATAGATTTTGGATTGAATCATTAATGAATGGATAGAAAATAAACTAACAATCTATTTATAATATATTAAAAAATTGTTAAAATCATCTAATTTATCATTATCTATTTTAATGAATGATATCTAATCATCCATTAATCCAATTTAATAGATAGATATTCAATCCATCAATTCTGAACTAAATACATATAGACTCCTCTTATATCTAAATATATTATATTCTTCAAATCATAATAAATATTTTAGTTAGTCCATTAACCATCCATTAATTAAAATTAATCCAATCCATCCAAATTTATTAAATCTATTATTATAATTGAATGAATTAAATTAAATTTAAATATGAATGGATTGGATGTGTCATGAATTTATGGATCCAATTGCTACCCCTACTTCATTTTGATTGCATATTTCTCAATATTAAGGTATTAATCATCTTCTAATTATTTTCTGTAGGCTAATAATAATTTTGGTCAATCTCAGTAAAAATTTAGGACCTAACACCTGAATGACAGTTGCAGGAATTACGGGCAAGCAATTGCAAGGATTTGAATTTTTTTTTTCTCTACTCATTGAGTTTATTCAATTTCTAAAATTTTGACCTGCTTCATCTTACAATTCCGATTTTGTATTTTATTTTCTAAAAGAATTAAATGGGTTCCAAGGTTGATATAAGTAGGAAAAACTTTGGACTCAATTGCATTTATTGTCCTAGTTTGGCTAGAGGAGAAATTATTGGTTAGAGAAATTCTTGTCCATGCCTATTTTAGGCACTCTATTAAGTAGTTGACATGTATTTTTAACTTTTTAAAGAGTAGTATGTATTTATAACATGATCCACTAAGTTTCACAATCATACATGACAATTATTGAATAAAGTGCCTAAGATAAATAATGTCTATATAAAAATTTCTTTTTGCTGTAGCCGACTAGCTCTTCTCATTTTTCACCCACCACAAGGCAGACCCACAACCTCAAGCACACTAACTTTCACCTGCTGAAAACCTCAAGCATTTACCTTCCGTTCCTCCAAACTCCTCCATTCATGCATAACCTTAAGGTTTCACTTTTAAAGTTTGAATTCGTTTTATTTGCCACTTTAAGTTGGCAACTTTTATTTTTGGCCTTTCTGTTTTTATAATATATAGTTGCATTTTCTACTTGCCAATTTTCCTTTAACTATCTAGGTTTTAAATCAAAATAATTTTTTTTGGTTACATAAATCAAAATAATTTTGTCATTCATATTTTGAAAACTTCAACCGAGAATATAATTTTTAATGTATATGGTTTGAAAGAAAACCAATTCTTAGAATCAAATGAGAAAATGGCCTATATGTTTTATAATTACTAAACGACTATGTTTATATTCATATAATTTCTTTCATCTGTATTGCACAATTATCCCTTTATTTGGGTAATGGGCGTGTGCTATGGGGTATTTATGTAATACAGTTTTTTTGTTTTCAGCATAAAACGTGGAGTATTTTACTATTAAAATCCACCATGGTGGTTTGTTGATCAGAAAATAAATTTTTTGGGATAATTGCAACATATTGGGAATGTGAAGACTTAGTGGAAAAACTGGGTCATCACATAGCAACGCCCCATTACAAGGAGCTGTGGCTTCAGCTGCATCATTCATGGGTTTCAATTTCGCAAATGCCCATAACTGATGATAGAGGTGCTATTAATATGCCCAATAAAGGGTTTACACGTGGAATTGTTGAGATGTATGTAGATCAAGTGGTAAATGGACTTGAGGAACAGTGCATTGCCAAGTTTTCGTGATTGCGCAAATGATCAATCTCATACATTGACGCAATGTTTGAATTGAAATATTTATTTTAAATATTTTAAACTTAAAATTTTAAAATAAACCTTTTTCTTTTTTCTTTATTCTCCTTTAATCCAAACATGCCCATCTGATTTTGCAGAGAAAGAAAAACTTGCAAGTGAAGAAATATCACCATCCTTGTCTACCAGATGGAACAAATAGGCAGATGTGGACTTTATTTTGGAGAAACAGAATGGTCAAAAGAAATACAGGAAAAGTATATTGAAGCTCGAATCCAACTATACAAACTATTTGGCCGAAGTAAAAACAAAAACGAAAAGAACAATATGAACTACTTCCATGAAAGCTTGGAAGGGAGGAAGCATCTATGTTTCTGTAAACAAATTTCTACAAATATATTATTCAGCAAGCTGTTTACAAGGGGTTGGTCAAAATGCCACCCAATTCCCAATAAACATATTACAAACTCTATCTATATTCCCTTCCACTTTCATGTGAAAATTCAGGTCACATTATGAGGATAAGAAACACATAAACCCAAGGATTCCTCGGTTGTTGCAACAAGACTCTTGTAAACATTAAAGTATGGAAGTGAGTCTCTTCAACTGTTGAATAGATGGCAGAGATCAACTCTGCAAGCATGTAGTTACCACGAGGATTTCCAGTCACAATGAGAACACAAACCATTACGAGACGGGCAAGAATCTGTGGAATCTTTCCTCTCTGGCCCTACGATGCCGGGAAGATGTGGTCTCCGATGATCTCTGTCTTTTGCTTCTGGGACGGAAGAAAAAATCTTCCGTGTCAAGAACGTAGGAGATCTGCAGATGAGACTGGTAAATAAGAGAAACAACAGAGTTTGTATGCCAGCATGAAAGACATACACATTCAAACGCCTATCTGACATCTCTTTAGACATTCTAGGACACAGGAACTGAAACTTGGCACTGGATCTTCCCAGGCATGCAATTAAAACTTTAAAAAGGCACAAGCACAGCCTAAATTATACAGCAAAAAGTGCTTGAAAAGGTATCAACCCTACATAGACAAAATGGCTATTCTGCAGAAGTAGCTGCTAAAGTCACAGAATCAGTTGCCCAACATAAGGAAAAAGAAGTGACGTTTCGACATCTAATATTGTAATCAATTTCATATAGGACAACCAGCATTCTGGCACCAGGGCTTATATATGTCATTAGAGAGAATAAAAAACAGACGTAAAGAGCTACAGTAAAAAATAGAAGGGACTGCAGAAGAAGAAAATTGATGAATTATAACTAACGCAGTAAACTGCTAAAATGGAAAAGCAACTAGCATGAAAAAAGCAACATACCTTGGATGAGTTGCAAGCTATCTTACATTCCAATCCATTGATTACTTTAACACCTTCCATGGCCAAGCATGTTGCAGAAAGCTCATCTAAATCTCCATATTTGCGTTTGTTTCTGCATTCATCAAAATAATAACCAGCAGTTTATGCATCACCTAATTGAAAACAATAGGCAATATACCCGCGTAACTAAGAGTATGAAATAACATCCACAACCAAAATGTTGATGCCCCGATTAGCAAATTAACTTGTGCTTGGTTGTTAAACCCGTAACCAGTCGAGTTTACTCTAGAAGAGGTAGAAAAGCGATGTTAGTATATAAAAGGAGGAATAGGAGGGGACAGATAATAGGCCAAAAGAGGCATTGGTTAAGGGGCAGAAAAGTAATGATGAGCTGGAGGGGAGAGGGAATTCTAACAGAATGGAGCAGCAATGATAAGGAGGAGAAGGGAACACATGTAGGGGCAGGAAAAATAGCAAAAAGGGTAGAATTGGCCGTTACTATGGCTGGGACTCTTCCTCAAAGTTTCTTACTTTTCTGTATTTTCTTCTTATTCCCGTTCTTGCATTCCAAAAATTCTAGAATTCCTTTCTGGTGTAAGGACCTGGTCTCCAATTTTCATAGCAGTAAAATCAGTCCTTATCAAATTGGTACCAAAGCTCCTAATCTAGGGGCTGTGGGTGGTTCATCGACAAATGGAAGCTACAGAGGCAGTGGAGAGGAGCATGGAGAGCAGATTGGATGAAGTGGAAAGAAGAATTGAACGGATGAGCCGAGAGTCCCAGGAAAGATTCTAGAGGAAGGAAAGAATGTTGGAAGTGCTGTTGCACTAGCAGAGAGGTTCAAAATCAAAAACAAACATAGAGGGAAGAATTTGGGTAAAGGGAAAGAGCGATAGCAGTAGAGCAAGAACAAACGAGTCTCAAGCCAACGCTGATGTTGAGGGAAGCAAGGGAACCTCTGGAATTGATGCAAATGGAGAACAAAGCGGAGTAAGAACCATTGGAGGAAATCAAAGTATCCAAACGGAAGAACGAAGGTGGAGATTAGAAACACCCTGACTTTCCGGCAATATCCTCATGTTTTCCTGCCAGAGTGCTCTCAACTGGAAACATTTCAAACCTGGAACAGATGCTCAACAGCCAAATTCTGGCGCGGTGGAGGTGGTTACTAAGCAGAAGGAAACCAGGAGATTGTGAAGGTGGGAATGCAAAACGAACCACCGCCACCAGAGACACCAAACTCAAACTTGCACTTGGAGGTGGTTGGGTGGTATCACACTATTGAAGAGCTCTCACGGGGAGAGTGCATGAAGGGGGAGAAGGAAGCAAGAAGGGCAAAACAGACATTACATTGAGGGAATTATGCTTCAAACCTAATGAGCCAAGTACAACTCGGTAAGGTGATGAAATGGGCCTTAGAGAAAGAAGGGATGGGCTTAGGTTTTATGGGCAAGTCAGTTTTCATAAACAACCAACAAACCAATATAATGGCCCCTGTGCCACCATCCAATCCAAAGATTGAGGCTGGAAACAACAATACAGCAGCCAGCATTGGTAAATTCTCTTAGGGAAGTGATGGAAAACCCTAAGTTCCTTCACCTGTTTTCCTTACCTGAGGCACTGCAACAACTTGTCTTTCCAACAAGTTTTTCTGTTTAAAGCTTGATCAGCATCAACACATGGATAGGGTCAAAAGGTGCAAAGGCCGCCACTTTACCTTTTGTTTCTTATTGACTTGGCCCTCAGGGTCTTGGGACTGACATAGATACTTTATGTATTGGGCCGTCCTATGCAATCATGGAGGAGGATTTTCTCTTCATCTTGAATGACACCTTGGGTAACTTTAAGCAATATACTGCCATTGAGCAATTTGTCAGTATCTCAGGATGCTTATCTAAGGCCAAAGAAGAATTTGTAAATATACTGCCATTAAATCAAATTGAAAATTTTGGAAAGGTGGCAATTGTTGCGAGCCGATAGGAGCTAAAATGGTTGGCAGCATTACTTTTACAAAGAAAAAGGTGTTTCAACTCCTGGAATATGGTCTTTGACTCACGTGGTAGCTGCTATAGTTACAGTAACAATGCCTTGCAAGGTGTCTAGGCGAGAAGGTGACATCCATACACCAAGTTTAGTAAGTGCTGCTGTAGCTCGAACCGCTTCAGGAGGCTCTACTGCAGGACTGATCAACTCAGCTGTTCCTACTCATGTTGCTGCTGACCAACCACAAACAATGACTGCTACATTAGCATATGCTACCTTGCCTCAGACGGTGACAAAGGTGAAGCTACAGGACAAGACACTTGAGGAAGTCAGCAGTGCCAAAGAGATTTCCAGGGAATTGGAAACTAGACCATTATCTTTCAAGCAAGGGGATCCTAGTGGAGGTCTTGCAGCTGTTACAAATTACTTTCCCAAACCTATACCTTGAGGACAAGGTGGCACTCATTAGGGAGGGTATTGTGAAAGGTAACGGCCAATGCCTAAGGTGTATTTTAGAAAGAGATTTAGGAGAAGCAGGGTTTCATAACCCCAAGCCAACACAGAAAACCTGGTGACCTCAGAAAACTACCTATCCATGTGAACTGAAAAGGGAATTGGAGGGAAGAGTGACGGGGGAATTAGAGGAGTATATAGGAGAAGAGAAAGAGGGAGAAGAGCCAGGAATAGTGTGAAGGAAGTTGAGGGTGAGAATTAGGCACTCTTGAACTTGCCTAAGCTATCTATGTATTTTTCTTCCATTTGAATCCTTGAAATTCCCTAAACAAACCCCACTATTCTGATATCTCACTGATATCATATCAAAAGAGGAGATATATCGAAGTTTTATTCATATTTTTATTGACTTCTAGTCTAGTTCTATCAACTAGTATCAGAGCTCTCGATCTGAG
Source organism: Castanospermum australe (assembly GCA_019955255.1). Classification (NCBI taxonomy): domain Eukaryota; kingdom Viridiplantae; phylum Streptophyta; class Magnoliopsida; order Fabales; family Fabaceae; genus Castanospermum; species Castanospermum australe. Next base: position 48,702 of record NSJW01000646.1, read on the forward strand.
ACCGATGGGATGGTGAATGCTAGAATGGAAGCTAGGATCGAGGCTCTGGAATGAAGTATGAGCGGGGTGAATGATTTGAGGGAGGAATTTGCCCGATGCAAGAGAGGGGCCTAGGAAGAGAGGGAGATTCAAGAGGCGAGTCGAATGCAGAGCGAAGAGCTCCAACAAGAGCTGAGGCGTTCCCTTTGAGAGAGGACACCAAAACCCACACAGAGGAGGCCAGAGGTGAATATAGAGGATGACGGAGAAACGAAGAGGGCTTTTGGGACACCAAGCGCATATCATCCTGAAAAAAGTGCAAGATGGCTAGAAGTACCAATGTTTTCCAACAAAGATACGTATGGGTGGTTAAATAAGGTGGAACGGTATTTCAATATTAATGCCATGGTTGACCGTGAGAAGCTACATGAGGTGATGCTTGCATTGGAGGGACGAGCGCTTAACTGGTATCAATGGTGGGAGGACAGAACCACCGATATCACTTAGGCAAAATATAGGGAAGCTATTGTCTGAAGATTCCAGCCGGCAATGGCCGGAAACCTGTATGAAATGCTATTAAACCTCCAACAGACCGATAGTGTTGGAGAATTTAAGGAGAATTTTGAGTTGATTTTAGGGCCCCTAAGACACACTGATGAAATGTTGCGAGGTGTTCCTGAATAGGTTGACAGAGGAAATAGAGCTGACCTGAAACTCCATAGGTTGGACACCTTGTCTGACCTGATGGATCAGGCCCAACTAATAAAGGAGAAGAATTGGGCTTGTAGGAAGGGAGGGCCGTTTAGGGGAAAGGTACAGGGGCTGGGATATAAGTCTACCCAGCCTTCTAAAACCACATGGGTGGACCTTGGGTCAAGGCCCAATATCAAAACTAGTAAAGGAGGAATGATGGCTACAATAGCAAATTCTACAGCAACTTCCCAAAATGCAATGGAAAGGGGGATCCAAAAGGGGGATGGAGTGAGTAGTAGTAGGAAAGGGGGATCCAAAAGATTATCTGATGCTGAATATCAAGAAAAGATGAAAAAGGGACTTTGTTTTTGGTGTGATGAAAAATATAACCCTGACCATGTATGCAACAAAAAACAATTTCATCTAATGATAGTAGATACTGAGGGAGAGGAGGATGATGAGCTAGGTGAATTACAACAGCAAGCTGAAGAGGAGGAAAGAGCTTTCCAACGCTCCATGAATAGCATCATGGGGATGACATCCAAGAAGTCTCTTAAACTGTGGGAAGTAATAAAGGGAAAGGAGGTAGTTGTGCTTGTAGATTGTGGGGCCTCCAACAACTTTATTGTCAAGGGGGTGGTACAGGAACTCAATCTTCCCATTTCCGATACTCCAAAATATAAGGGAATTGTATTACAGATGCAAGGGGTGAAAATCAATCAGGATTTTTCCTTGTTTGAGCTAGGGGGAGCTAACATGGTGCTGGGGATGGACTGGTTGGAATGTTTGGGGGAGATCAGCGCAAACTTCAAGGAATTAACCTTGAAAATAGAGGTAGCTCAAAAGTCTAGATGTAGCTCAAAAGTCGGTGACCATTGCAAGTCTCCAGCATCTTTGAAGTCAATGATAAAGGCTCTTCTAGATGAAGGAGAAGGATATTATGTAGAGTACAAAGGGGTTTCTAGCGTATATCAGCAAGATATTCCACCATGGGCGGAACTTGAGGCTGTATTGGCTGAGTTTGAAGGCCTTTTTCAAGATCCACAAGGGCTGCCACCTGCAAGGAGACAAGACCATGCCATCAATTTGAAGGAGGGAGCTCAAATTCCAAATTTAAGACCCTATAGGTATCCACACTACCAAAAAAATGAAATAGAGAAGATTGTAGATGAAATGTTGATTGCCAGTATAATTAGACCAAGTAGCAGCCTATATTCTAGCCCAATCATCTTAGTTAAAAAGAAAGACAGAGGTTGGCAGTTTTTTTTGGATCATCAGCAAGGTTGTCAAATTTGAGATCCTACCTAGGATTGGAAGGGGAAGGTAGACATGTAAAACGTGATATCGTAACACGGATCGTAAGATCCTACCTATAATACAAAACTATATTCACACACATATATATACATATAAAATAACATAAATAGGCAAAATCAACATTTAATTAAACTCTAATTCAAAATACTCATTTAGATTTTTTTATTAATGTATTAAATCTTTAAAATAAAATCATAATGGAAAGTTGGAAACTTAAGTGATAAATGTTAATGCATTCTCCAATGGTGTCATTTTAATTGGGGCGGGAAGAAAAAGACAAAAATTATGAAATAGAGACTATTGTACTATATCAAATCCACACCTCTCCATCGAAATATATAATTTTATTTATAAATCACACCCACACCTCATAAGGCACCTAATTGTCACAAAAATGACACCTAAGCTTTATATTGTTGTTGTTATAATGAACCCAAGTCATATCCTTCACTTTCTAGTTCCAATCAAAGCATTCCATGAAGACTTTCCAGTTGCAACACTCCACAAAGACAACTTCAGTCGCAGCACTTTAGGAAGACAATTCTAGTCCCTTGCGTTTAATCCCAGCAACCAAAAGCCCATTACCTTCAAGCCAGAACTCAGACCTCAGAAGTTGCCTTTCGCACTAGACTCAGCACCCAGAAGCTCCAAAAGCTCCAGTCGCAGCACCCAAATGCACCAGCTCAAGTCACAAGTCATGTAGTAGCTTCAATTGCAGGTCTCTGTTTTGGGATTCAATCACAGCAACAACTAGGGATTCAATCAAGTGGATAATATCTTTTTTGGGCTGGTTTTTTTTTTTCCAAAAACGACTTGCTCGAAGAACTAAAATGGAGAATTGGTGTGATCGGTAGGGTCGTCCGAGCCTACCGAGTTTACGTGCTGGGATGTCCCAGCACGATCCCAGCAAAACGAGTTCTCAGCTAGGATCGGGATCGTTCCAACTGAGCCAATGCGTAAAATCGTGCAATTCCATGATCCAACACGCAATTTTGACAACCTTGATTATCGGACCCTAAATAAAGATTACCATACCCAATAAATTCCCCATTCCCATAATTGATGAATTACTTGACGAGTTAGGTGGGGTAGAAGTGTTTTCTAAGCTAGATTTAAAGTCTCGCTATCACCAAATTAGGATGAGGAAGGAAAATGTACCTAAAACAGCTTTTAGGATTCATGAAGGGCACTACGAATTTCTTGTGTGCCTTTTGGGTTGTCTAATGCTCCATCAACATTCCAATCTCTTATGAATGAGGTTCTTAGGCCTTTCTTGAGGAAGTTTGTTTTGGTATTCTTTGATGACATCTTAATTTATATTAAAGATAGGCAGTCACATGTGGGGCACCTTAAGGTGGTACTACAATTACTCCAGGAGAACAAGCTGTCTGTCAACAGAAAGAAATGCACTTTCGGGCAGCCACAAATAGAATATTTGAGTCATTTAATCTCTACAGCAGGGGTGGCAGCAGATCCAAAAAAGGTTGAAGCCATGAAGAATTGGCCTACTCCCACTAATGTTAAAAGTTTGAGGGGTTTCTTGGGCCTCACAGGGTATTACAGGAAGTTTGTCAAGGACTATGGAAAGATTGCTAGGCCACTGACTAATTAGCTCAAGGACAGTTTTGCTTGGGGGGAGGAAGATCAACTTGCTTTTGTTAAAAACTGCCATGACTACCATACCAGTCTTGGCAGTCCCTAACCTTGAGAAAACCCTCATTGTGGAGACTGATGCTTCAGGGAAGGAGATTGGGGCTGCACTGATGCAAGATGGTAGACCTGTGGCATATATAAGTCAGGGATTATCTGATAGAGCTCAGGCCAAATCTGTATATGAGAGAGAACTAATGGCTATTGTTTTTGCCGTGCAAAAGTGGCGAGCTCCATTACTTAATCAGATGTCATTTCATCATGTGATCAAAAGAGTCTGCGGTACTTAACTGACCAGAGATTATTGGGGGAGGAGCAACACAAATGGATATCCAAATTGACTGGATTTGACTTCGAGATACACAACAAAGCAGGGGTTGAAAATAGAGTAACTGATGCTTTCTCTTGCAGGCAGCATTATTCAGCTATTTTCCAGTGTAATTTCATGGATTAGATGACTTGATGGAGGAGGTACAGGCTGATGACAAACTTAGAGCTATTATGCAGGATGTTATGCTTCAACCCGAATCTCATCTAGGCTTTCAGGTGAAGGGAGGCAGGTTGTTATATAAAGGGAGGTTGGTAGAGCCAAGAACGTCTCCCACAATTCCATTAATCCTCAAAGAATTCCATGATTCTGCCACTGGAGGACATTCAGGGTTCTTTTGAACTTTCAAGAGATTCTCTGCTCTACTGTATTGGGAGGGAACAAAGAGAGATGTACAGCAGTATGTGGCTGCCTGCACCATTTGCCAAAGGAACAAATACCAAACCTCATCTCCAGCAGGGCTGTTATAACCCCTACCGGTACCTACTCAAACTTGGTCAGACATTTCCATGGACTTTATTGGAGGTTTGCCAAAGACTCAAGGAGTAGACACCATTGTAGTAGTGGTGGACAGATTCACCAAGTATGCCTACTTTATTGCAGTATGTCATCCTTTTACAGCCAAGGAAATTGCTGACACCTTCATTAAAGAAATAGTGAAATTACATGGATTCCCATCCTCCATTGTCACAGACAGAGACTGAGTGTTCCTCAGTCAATTTTGGACAGAATTGTTCAAACAAATGGGGACTAAACTGAAATTCACCTCTGCTTACCATCCCCAATCAGATGGCCAAATAGAGGTAGTGAATAGGTGCTTGGAAACTTACTTGAGATGCCTCACTAAGACTAAACCGAAGCAGTGGCCCAAATGGCTTAGCTGGGCCGAGTTTTGGCACAACACCAACTATAGTAGTGCTACTAAACTCACACCTTTTAAGGCATTATATGGTAGAGACCCTCCTATTTTAATAACGAGGTGCAACAGACCTCTCTTTTGTATAGGAAGTTAATAGACTCTTGGCTGATAGGGATCATATGTTGGATGAACTGAAAAATAATTTAGCGCAAGCACAAAACAGAATGAAGATGCAGGCAGACAAACATAGAAGAGAGGTGATTTATCAACCAGGGGATTTTGTCTTCCTAAAAATCCAACCTTACAAACTCAGATCTTTGGAACAGCGGTTCAATCAAAAGCTTAGCCCTCAATACTATGGACCTTATGAAATCCTTGAGAAGGTGGGTCAGGTAGCTTAGAAGCTTAAACTTCCAGATGGCAACCGTATACATCCTTTATTCAATGTCTCTTTGCTTAAGAAGTCTGTCTCACCATCGGCTGTCAGCCAACCATTACCCACTTTTCTGACTGAAGACTTGGAGCTGAAAGTCCAACCAGATGCAGTTATAGATATGCATACCAATGCAGCAGGCATCCCTGAAGTTCTCATCCAGTGGCAAGATCTTCCTTCATTTGAGAGCTCTTGGGAGTCTATGACGCACATTCAGGAGCAATTCCCTGAATTTCACCTTGAGGATAAGGCGGCCCTTTTGGGGGGGGGGGGTATTGACAGGCAACAGCCAATTCCTAAGGTGTATATTAGAAAGAGATTTAGGAGAAGCAGGGGATCAGAACCCCAAGGCAGCACAGAAAACATGGTGACCTCAAATAAACTAATTATCCACGTGGGTTGAAAAGGGAATTGGAGGGAACAGTGACTCGGGGGAATTAGTGGAGCATATAGAAGAGAAAGAAGGAGAAGAGGTAGGAATAGTGTGAAGGAAGTTGATGAGGGAGAGACTCAGGCACTCTCGAACTTCCTTGAGTTATCTGTGTATTTTTCTTTCATTTGAATCTTTGTAATTCCCTAAACCAACCCCACTGTTCTGATATCTCACTGATATCAGATCATAAGAGGAGATATATCAGAGTTTTATTCATATTTTTCTTGTGTTCTAGTCCAGTTCTATCATATTGTTAAGCCCATAATTACTCGAGTTTACTCTAGAAGGAGGTAGAAAAGAGATGCTAGTATATGAAAGAAGGAACAGGAGGCAACAAATAATAGGCCGAAAGAGGCATTGGTTAAGGGGCAGAACAGTAATGTGGGCTGGAGGGGAGAGAGAGGGAATTCTAACAGAATGGAGCAGCAATCATAAGAAGGGGGAGGGAACACACTAGGAGCAGGAAAATTTGTGTAAAGGGTGGAATTGGGTGGGGTTAGCCATTCCTAAGGCTCGGAATCTTCCTTAGAGTTTCTAACTTTGCTGTATTTTCTTCTTGTTCTGTTCTTGCATTCCAAGAATTCCAAAATTCCTTTCTGGTGTAAGGAGCTAGTCTCCAATTCTCATATCGGTAAAATCATCAGTCCTTATCATTGGTACAATGAATTTGAAAAAAAGGAAATATAATGATATCTGAACCCAACATGTTTAAATCATAAGGTACATCCCCCCCCCCCCTTTTCCTTAAGTGGAAATAGTATTTTTGGATATACTTTTGATAACTGGATGAATTCTCTTCTCATCTACAGGAAAGAGAAATGCTACCCAAACAAAAAGATTAATCTTGCAGAATCTATACCTTCGTAGCATAATGCCATGGGGTTCCTTTTTGCCATGAAAGACAGACAGAAAATCATTGTACAGATAAAAGGAAAAATTCGGATCAATAGAAACAGCAAACACCTCAGGCTTTTCATTCATATTGTCCATGAGCTGGATGGATAGTTGAGATGGGGTAGAGGACTGCAATAAGACAACAATGGAAAATAACATTATCCACAGGTAACAGCAGCATAGTTTATGAAGTCAAGATTTTGCAAATCTGCTTTTTTTTTCTTTTCTCTTTTTGCTTTGGAGGAGGAAGAGGTGGGAAAAGTCACAAAGGACCTACAAATTCCAAACGATATATATTCTCCTCATGAAGGATGACATGTGCATTTGCATGATAAACTGAATCGACCAATTTCGCAGGTTTCCGAGATTTTTCATACTCATACAATTGGAGAAGCTTATTGTCTACCTCATCAGTTGCAACAGTTTGAAGCTGCAGAAAAGGTAAACATTTAGAACCTTTTAAGAAACACGTCATAAGTAGAAAAATAAGACAAAGATACAGTAAGCAACACACCTGTCTGACCAATTTATATATTAACTTGTCCAATGTGAATAGCACATATGACTGGTTTCCAATAATTGCTCGGCATTCATCTTCAAACTTTGCATTGTCAGCAGATCCATCAAGCAAGTTGTACAATGCATTCAAAAATCTAAAAAGAAAATAGACAATCAATCCAAAAGTACAGTAAGCACTTCTCTGGAAGTGGAAGGGGGCAGAAATACTCAAGATAAGGTGTCAAAATATACCTTGAATAAGGATCTGGAGAATTAACATCCTTTGTGGTTTTCCATTTCATTTCAGCACTAATTGAATTTGTTTTTGCCGATAAGATCCTTTCATAAAGAACCTGCCAAATTCAAAAAGAGTGTATGACATCTAGACCAATAAAGAAATTGCCATATCAAATGCTTAGTATCAACAATATCCTTACATGATGAAGCCTAAAAAGAACATAGAAATCATCATTTCCATAAAACACCCTGGAATCCTTCATTTCTTCAACAAGTGGAACTCCTGATACACACTTTGTGAGAGGTTTCACAGACAAAAGGAATCTCTCTGACAATGGCAATGATGAGCCATCTCCTCCAGCAGATTGCGCATCACACATCCCCTCAGCTTCACCTTCACTCTCAGCCTTACCATCAACATCATCACGTTCTATATCTTCCTCCTCCTCATGCTCTTCCCGAGAGCATTCATCACCAGCAGACTCACTGCCTGAGACATCTTCACCAGCTTCAGAAACATTTTCACTGTCTTCATCATCAGCATCTGCATCATTATTACCTCCAGCCTCTGGACAGCATTCTTCCTCTACATTTCTAGACTGATATTTCCTTCTTTCAATATTGTGCTTTGACTTATTCATTGCCTGCACAGCAGAATCTCCATAAGCATCAAAGTTGACCTCCTCAGAATCAGCATTAGGCGATAATTCACCCTCTTCCTTTTCAATTTTACAAGGCCCAGAATCTTCATGGCTTGTAACTTTACTGCTTTCAATTAGCATCCCATTGGCCAATGGAACTGGAATTGTGATGTCATGTCCCTGAAGCAACAGAGATAAGCAGACAGACACGCCAATATCAATTGAAAGTGAAAACCCCTTGATTTAAAGGAAAGTGAAAAGAAAAAACAAGAATCAGGAAACTAATAGGTAAAAACTGATTGCCAGTAATCTTGCTAAAATAGGTATGAGTTGCAACATGCCACAATTGAAAACTCATACCTCCGCCAAAAGTACATTACCACTCTGAGACTTGGCTACAGTGTCATCATCATCAGTAGGTCGGGATGGAGTAAGGACACAGCCTTGAAATATAAACAATTCTAGTACTTAGACAAGAATAAGATCAAGTGATTAAAACAGAGATGAATAAGAATTGAATAAACAAATAAAAAAAGCCGAAATCATGCAGGACATTTATGTCAACTATCTTGCATACCTGGAGTCAATTCTAAGCTGGTTCTACTCAGGCTGTTTTCTCCTCTAACTGCAATTGATGCATTGTTTTTAGCTCCTTGTTCATCAGAGGTGAATTGTTTACCAACTCCAGAGATTTTATCACTACAATCTACATTTTTCTGCCCTTTATCCATTAGTGGATCATCTCTACAAACATGATCACCATCAACAGATCCATTTTCTTTATCATTGGCTGCTACACTAGTCTGATGAACATTCTTTACTTCAGTTACTCTACGATCAGCTTCACTATTGTCAGGGCTTCCACCAACTCCTATTTTTGATGCAATAAAATCAGGAACATAGTGCCCGGCTTTCCTTTCCTCCACACTTTCAGTCCCAAGAGATCGAGAAGGAATACCAAGCATTGGCTCCAAGAAGGAACTCCAAAGTCTCATAATTTTATTCAACAACTCCTTACTAGAGAAAACCTCTTCACATGAATACTCAACAAGTTTATAAAGGTCTTCATGAATCCCAACATCTAAATATTCAAATTCCAGATGCGGAATTAGAGGCTGTTTATTTCCAGCAGCAATAGCCTGAAGAATATCATCCTCTTTCTGCTGCTTCTCTTTAATTTCTTTAATCTCAGCCACCAAAGCTGTATATTAATTGAGAATAAAAATTTTAAAACTGATTAACGGGGTAATAACATTAGAATTTGGAAGAGATTAATGCTTACAAAAAATTCTTACGCTTTCAATAAGATTACTAAAAATAAATTTACTTTTAACAGCTCTAAGATCCACAACAACTACAAGAAATCAATTGCTTGATATATTTAGAGTAGGTAATTTGGAAGTTTTTCAACTGGCTTGCTTATACACAGACTTGCCACTTGCTAGCACCTTCTGTTATTTTGTTTCTATTTAAGAATATAAAAATAACTAAGTAAATTCTAATGGGTTAAGGAAATATCGATTTTCTTTTTAAAAAAAAGGGTGACCAATTAAGGGAATAGTTCTGGGCAAATCATTGCTGTTAATTAGGATGCTGATTGAGGGGTGATTTACTGATAAATGGCAATTGTATACTCTTTCCTCTAGTATAAATACAGATGTGGATTAGAGGCCATGTGTGCTTAAACCTACAGAGTTTCAACTTATCTCTCCATAATTTCTCTAGACTCTTATTTTCTCTAATTTTTTAACAGTTTCAAAAAGCCTCCCATCTGCAAGTTTGTGGTGGTTTGCAATATTTGATTAAAAAGGAATATTGAAATCTTTCAATAAATAAACCACAGCAACTTAATAGTTATGAAAGGATCATAGTTATTAATGGCGCGCTATTGTGCACACCATGCAAGTTTGGGCAACGAAGTTGCCGTTGCCTAGCGATGTGTTTGTTGCGCACAGTAGCACACGCAACAAGCGCCATTTTGTGTTGCCCATGGCGTGCGCAACACGGGCAACATATAAAATGCAGGCAATCATGTGTTTCTCTTAAATTAGGGACAAGTAGGATTAAAACACAGCCCCTGACCCTCCTTCTCCTCTATTTTGCACCGTCCTAGCCCCAATCTCTCCTCTCTTTCTCTTTTATCTGTTGGCAGAGCCTCCTTTTCTCAGTTTCAGTGTCTGCACAGAGCCAACACCCTTCTTCTTCTCTGTTTCGGCACAAACCCAGTAACCCAGGCCCCAGCACATTGTTTCGGTAGCAACCCAGGCCCCAACTCTCTGTTTCGTTAACAACCCAGGTCATCTTTCTTTGCTTTCAAATTCGCTCCCCTCTCTCTTTTGTTTCGGCACACTACATGTTGTATGACTGTGACTGAATGGTTTAAGTGTTTCATTTAATCTTTAATGTTGCCTTAAAGAGATGAGAGACTACATGTTATATGATTGAAGTTTTTTATACATATTTTTTTGTTGTTTTATTTGTATATTATTGGATTTATGATTATATTAAATATGTTAAATATATTTAATATAATGTCTGCCGCGCTTCAATGTTGCCCGACCATCGCAATACACAACGCGCAACAGCGCTATGAGCCCTTGTCGCATCAATGCGCCATGCGCCATAAATAACTATGGAAAGGATACTTTATTTCCAATGGTGACTGGTCTGCTAGATCCAACACAATTCACAGATAGTATAATTTTATTGAAAATCTCTTGTTCGGCTTTAGTCTCTTTTATCACAACTTCCTATCTCTTCCCATTAATATCCGTTTTTTCTAACTTAAATGAAAAACAGATGAGCTCTCTTCAAATGGCATGATTCATACATCTATGTTCATATAAATTACAATGGTTCAATTTATAAAAGTGGCAAAGCCAAAGAAAGTATAACATAGGCTATAAACTATACTCTCATTGCTAGCACAAATGTTGGATTGACCATAGAAATTGAATTTGTTGATAACAAGTGGACTATCATAATCCTTATACCAATCAGCATAAAAGCACTATTATACAGAATATCACATCAGCAATAATACGTTTCTTACTTAAAAAGCAGCTCATAAACACTTTAAGATGTGCTCCATGAGAAAAGGGAAGACTTCTAGTGTGTACATTCCAGTGTTAACATGTGATCCACATTTCACAGTATCTTGGCCTCTCGTTTTACTGTTCATAAATTAGATACCATAGTTGCAGATTGCAAAAGCAATTCTATCTTTCTAACAAGCATTCAGGAAAGAGTTTTGGAGAGCTGAAGACTATATGGGCATTATCAGTCAATGACATTCTTACTGCAAGACCCTCCTTAAAAATCAGATAATATTCAAGTCAATATAGCAAAGAAAAGAGGGGAGGGACTCCAGTTAGATGATTTTGTTAGCGTGCATTGAGCACTTCCAGGCATAAGCACTTTTTATCGTGCTTATGCCATTGCTAGCCTAGCTCCAAAATATCTGTTACTTATACGCCAGTATCACAAAATTTGCAATTGTAGCCACAAGCATCCACCGGACATAGGCTCCTTCAATGCTTCATGAATAATGACGAAAATTTGCTTGACTAACCCATGTAACTTGTTGTGATTATCGTAAAATGTCATATTATCATTAGAATAGGAATATTTTATATTAATACTCGTATCCTTATAGTTTAGGAAAATCCCTATTATTATAGGATTAGAAGTAGACTCAAACTCAAACTCAAATTGTAATTCTATTGTATAAATTCTTGGGTGCTAAGAGGATTTCTCTCAAGCAATTACAAAAATCTAAAGGCTTCAATTTGGTATCAAAGCCTAATTCTTTTTTCTCCTTTGCGGTGAATCACTCTGGCAGAACACCAACCACCGCGAACCACTCCGATGAGATTTCCAATCACAAAAGTTAGGTGACAGGAAACCCCAGACTGCGTCGACCAACCTATCCTCGGAAACCCACAGCTCAATGCTGCCGGACACACCAATCACTGTGAACCACTCCAGCGAGATCTCTCCCTTGCTCATGGCTTTCGCCTCCGAACAACTGTGGTGATGCCTCATCTGTTACATCCAAACGTATCAAAAAGGGTCTCATCTCCCTTGCTTTTTCAAGTTCACCCACTATAACATCTGAAAAATTGAATGAAAAAAATTTTTTGGATTGGTCTGTTGCTGTTGACATTTGGTTTCTTGGACAAGCCTCTCTGATCACCTGAACAAAAAGTCTGAGTCCATCCCTTTAGCTCAAAGGGATGAGTGGCAGTGGGCTGATTACCAGTTGGTTTCATTATTATGGCAATCTATTGATCTGAAGCTGTTAGTCCACTTCTGCTCCTACAAAACGTGCTATGAAATTTGGCAAAAGACCTGAAGTGTTTATGCCAATGATGTGCAACACCTATATGATGCTATACATAATTTGACAACCCTCCAAATGACTAATCACGATTTGCCCTCCTATCTGAACAAAGCAAAGTCCACTATTCAAGAGATTAAACTACTCCTACACTGTGATGACCTCTCCAAAATTCTGACTAAGCTTGACAACTTATACATGGTCTTCATTCTTCATGGTCTACACAAGGATTTTGAGTCTGTTCAAAATCAACTCCTGACAAACACTAATGTTCCTTCCATGGAAGATCTCATTACCCGTCTGCTGCAAGTTCCTTCTTCCGAAGCAACAGCTGGAATTGGTTCTCAAACTATTTCAGACTCATCAGCTTTCATCACTACCTCAAGTAACCATGGTGGTCGAGGTTGTGGACATGGTGGTAGAAGTGGTCGTGGCTCTGGCAATCACCCCCAGTGCACTCATTGTAAATGCCTGGGCCATACTCAAGACAGGTGTTATTTTTTGCATTGTTTCCCTAACAAGTCAGCTAATGTGACACAGTCAACGGTACTAAACACTGGGAAGAAACCTGAGACAAGCAATAACAATCAGAACATTTTATCTGATCATGATTACCATGAGTATCTTCAATTCAAAGTCGCCCAACAAGGTTCATCCTCAGCCACTGTAGCTTATACTGGTAATTCTATGATTTGCCTCTCTCAATCTTCGTCTATTGACTCCTGGATTCTTGATTCTAGTGCTTCTAATCACATAGCTGGTAATCCTTCTCTTTTCTCATATTTATCATCTCCTAAGCAGACACAACATATCACCCTTGCTAATGATTCTAAGGCTATGGCCACAAAAATTGGCCAAGCTACACCTATCTCTTCTTTACCTTTAAAATATGTTTTCCTTGTACCTAGTTATCCTTTCAACTTAATTTCTAACAGTCAACTTACACACATACTAAATTGTTTCGTAGCATTTACTGCTAATTCTTTTTTTATACAGGACCAAGCTACGGGACAGACGATTGGCATAGGATCTTAATCACGTGGTCTTTACTATCTCCAGCCTCCTTCATCCATCATATGTGCTGTCACAGACTCCCCTAATCTCCTTCATCGTCGTTTAGGTCATCCCAGTCTTAATAAGTTTAAGAAGATGGTTCCACGTCTCTCTCGTTTACAATCTCTCGAGTGTGAGTCATGTTAGCTTAGAAAACATGTTCGTGCATCTTTTTTGAGCAAGGTCCATAATCAAGTCGAATCTCCTTTTTATGTTATTCATTCTGATGTTTGGGATTCAAGTTGTGTCAGTTCTATTCTAGGTTTTGGATACTTTGTTACTTTCATTGATGATTTTTCAACATGTATTGGGATTTTCTTAATGAAAGATCGTTCAGAATTATTTACTATTTTCAAAAAATTTTGCACTAAAATTCAGACTCAGTTTGGGCAATCTATTCGCATAGTGATAATGCCAAAGAATATTTTTCTGCTCCTTTTAATTCCTTTATGGCATCTCATGGCATGATTCATCAATCTACTTGTCCCCATACACCCCAACAAAATGGAATAACTGAAAGAAAACATTATCATATTGTTGAAACAGCTCACACTCTTTTGTTACATGCTAATGCACCTATAAAATATTGTGGTGACACAGTCCTCACTGCTGGTTACTTAATTAATCGGATGTCATCCTCTGTCTTGAATGATAAAGTTCCACAATTCTATCTTGTTTTCTAAGGACCCTCTTTACACTATTCCTCCTCATATTTTTGGATCTACTTGTTTTGTCTATGATCTCTCTCCTTGTCTTGATAAATTGTCTGCCGGGCAATAAAATGCATTTTTCTTGGCTATTCTCGGGTCCAAAAGAGTTATCGATGTTATTCTCCCTCTTCACATCATTTTTATATGATAGGAACCTCTTTCAAGTAGCAGAAACTGGAATTTGAGTCCAGAATTTACAGAGTATAAACTGGAAAAAATAACACAGAAGAAACTGAAACTGAAAGAAAAAATTAACACAGAAGGATGATAGTCCCAAGCTTTCGAGAGGCTGGGTCTCTCCACTCAAGACTCTGTTTTCCCCATTTTCCCCCTTTTTCCGTAACTTCCTTCTCCTTTTACATCTTCTGCATCCCCCCAGAATCCGTAACTGTCCCACTCCTTCATTACTGCCCCACTCACTCATAACTGCCACTACCCTCTCTCATTCCCACTCCTTCTCTCTCATATGACAGAAACTGCAGCCTGCATTACTGCCCCACACTGGCCTGTTCTACTTCTTCTCTCTCTCCCAGCCACGTTCTGTGTTGAATTCCCGCACTTCTGTTCTGCTGGCCTGCTCCCTTCTCCGTAACTCCCTCATGTAGTGCTTCCTTTTTTCCTCTAATCCTGCTTCTGTGGTAAACTTTCCTAATGGGGGGTCTAACATTATATGTCTGCAGATGTCACATTCTTTGAGGATACACCTTACTTCACATCTTCTATAGAATTTGACTCTGTCTTTCAGGTCTTACCCATTCCATACATTGCTCCATCAGTTTCCGTTTCTTAGGAATTGCTAGTTTCAAATTCACCTTCTCAACTAGAGTCTCCTTCACAACCACAAGCTCCAATACAGGATGCTACCATTTCTCCAAATTCATGTGATTCATCTCGGCTCCACCTGCCACGAGCCTGCTCGAACTATCAGAAGACCTACCCTTAACTCTACATAAAGGTATTCGCTCTACTCGTAATCCTCATCCTATTTATAATTTCTTGAGCTACCATCGTCTATCTCCATCCCATTATGCTTTTGTATCTACTATGTCTTCTGTTTCTATTCCTAAAACTGTTCAGGAAGTACTTTCACATCTAGGATGGCGACATGCCATGATTGACGAGATGACAGCCTTAGATTCCAATCATACATGGACACTTGTTCCTTCCCCTCCTAGCAAATCTACAGTTGGTTGTCACTGGGTTTTTACTGTTAAGGTTGGCCCTGATAGACAGATGGAACATCTGAAAGCCTGTCTTGTGGCTAAAGGCTATACTCAAATCTTTGGCCTCGATTATGGTGATACCTTTTCTCCTGTTGCTAAAATGGCTTCTATCCGTTTATTTCTTTCTATGGCTGCCATGCACAACTGGCCAGTACATCAGTTAGATATTAAAAATGCCTTCTAACATGGTGACTTGGCAGAGGAAGTATACATGGAACAACCACCTGGGTTTATTGCTCATGAGGAGTCTAGTCTTGTTTGTCACTTGCATAAGTCCCCATATGCCTCAAACAATCTCCTTGGGCCTGGTTTGGGCGATTTAGTAAGATTATACAGCAATTTGGTATGATCCGTAGTGAGGCAGATCATTCTATATTCTATAAACATTCATCCTATAATCACTGTATCTATCTCGTTGTCTATGTGGATAACATTGTTATTACAAGAAATGATCATGAACGCATCAGAGGACTAAAGCAACACCTATTCCAACACTTTCAAACAAAAGATTTAGGCAAACTTCGCTACTTTCTTGGCATTGAAGTTGCTCAATCAAAGGCAGGGATTGCTATCTCATAGAAAGTATGCTCTTGATATTTTGAAAGAAACTGGATTGCTAGATTATAAACCCATTGATACTCCTATGGATCCAAATGTCAAGCTTCTACCAAATCAGGAGGATCCAACCCGGAAAGGTACCGCAAACTTATGAGAAAGTTACTTTATCTCACCATGACCAAACCAGACATATCCTTTGCTATTAGTGTTGTGAGTTAGTTCCTTAACTCTCTATGTGAAAGTCATTGAGATATAGTAATTCAAATTTTAAGATACATCAAGAGTGCTCCTAGAAGAGGATTGGTCTATGAAAATTGGGGCCATACAGACATTGTTGCATATACAGATGCAGATTGGGCGGGATCTCCTGGTGACAGAAGATCAACTTCTGGATATTACGTTCTCTTTGGGGGTATTCTAATTTTCTGGAAAAGTAAAAAGCAAAATATAGTTGCAAGATTAAGTGCAGAAGCAGAATACTGAGCTATGGCTTTAACTACTTGTGAACTTGTTTGGTTAAAACAACTTCTTCAGGAGTTGTAGTTTTGACAAGTAAGTTCTATGAAACTCATTTGTGACAATCAAGCAGCATTACACATTGCCTCCAATCTAGTCTTTCATGACAGGACAAAACATATAGAGATTGATTGTCATTTCATCTGGGAAAAGGTT
This sequence comes from Castanospermum australe, assembly GCA_019955255.1. Classification (NCBI taxonomy): domain Eukaryota; kingdom Viridiplantae; phylum Streptophyta; class Magnoliopsida; order Fabales; family Fabaceae; genus Castanospermum; species Castanospermum australe. The sequence continues at coordinate 65,219 of NSJW01000646.1, forward strand.
CAATCCAGAGATGTCACTACCTCTTTTGTGAATTCCAATCATCAGTTAGCAGATATCTTCACCAAATCTCTTCGAGCTCCAAGGATAACTTACATATGTAACAAGCTAGGTGCATATGACATATATGCACCAGCTTGAGGGAGAGTGCTATGATTATCGTAAAATGTCATATTATCATTACAATAGGAATACTTTATATTAATCCTTACATCCCTATAGTTTAAAAAAATCCCTATTATTGTGGAATTAGAAGTAGACTCAAACTCAAACTCAAATTATAATTCTATTGTATAAATTCTTAGGTGCTGAGAGGATTTCTCTCAAGCAATTACAGAAATCTAAAGGCTTCAATTACAGAAATTTGCTTAACTGACCCATGTAACTTTTGGGTTATAGTCTACTACTTCTACCCAATCTTATTGGTGCACATTCATGGCTCATAGAATATCAAAGCAATTAAATCCACAATTCTATACATAATACATATAAATAAAAGCAGACAAACTTACAATTCAAACATTATATTTAAGCTCAACTTACATTTTGTGCTCAAGTTCTTCGAATCTTGTTGCTTGAAATAGAAGCTACGGTGATCAAGTGATTTGTAGTGGTTTTTAGCATAAATTTCAGCCCAAACCTTATTGAAATCCGAACGACACCTACTCCACTCCTCTTGTTTCTGCTTCAGACGAGTCAATATCACAGGCAAAGCATGAGTTGGATTTTTACGCAATATGTCTAAAACATCAAGACCATGGTCACCATATAGACGCTCAATGCACCTTAAATTTAGAACTGCAATATTTAGCCACATATACAGAATCAATTATCATGACCCTCTAATAACGGAGAACAATAAAACTCTTGAAGTTAAGATTTTAGCTTGAGATTATTTTGATACAAACCAGTAAAGTGTTCTTCAATACGAATCGGAGCCTCCATATTGATCTTATTTTCATTGATGTTATTATACAATTCCTCTGCTCGTTTAGCAGCTGAACTCACAGCCTCTAACAACATGTCCAGCTCAAATCTACATCGTAAATAACAATATCATCATCTCTTGCTTGCTACATATTAAAAAATTCTTCGACAAAATAATTACTCCAAAATGAACAATGGATCTAGGAGGCAGTACAGATAATGAAGTCAAAGAAAAACAATGTCAGATCAAAGAAAAAGGAAGCTTAAAAACAAAACAAAGAACTAACAAAATAAAGGGGAGGCCAAAAACCAGCACGAGTTTCACCTGTCATCTTCACATCTGAACAAGCTTTCTTCATATTGATTCCTGCGCATATGTTTGAAAGAGTAATCCTCACTTCCTGAAGTCACAGATACCCAGTGATCATTCAATACTTGAGCACCAAGCTCAGATCTCTGACTGGCCATAGGAATTGGATACTGCAAAAGTAAAAAGCACCAAGGAGTTCCACAAGAACAATACATATAGACAAGGCCAAAGAGGAAATCCCAAAAAAGTTCCATACATCTGCGGGCAGAAGCCGGTAGCTAGGAGTACAGCGTTGACAGTCACTAAGGTCAAGTTCTTGAATGGATTTTGCCGTGTATTTCTCCCGATATCTTTCCTTCTCTTTAGCTCCATCCATCTCACGCTTCGGCTCTTTTTCTTTATCCTCCAGCTTTGATGATCTTGATAAATGACCATCAGTAGACAGTGACTCTGAAATCAACATCTTTTGCAACATCAGAATCGACTAATAATAATATAAGAAAAGAAAAACTAACATTTAGAATCACTTTGCATATGATTCAACAGCATAAAAATCTGAATGGTTCCTTTAAAAGCAAAAAATTGTAAAGATTAGCTAAAGACCTCAGTCCACAAATCTGACAGCCCTCCTCCCCAAAGTAAAAAAGGAAAAAGGAAATAAAAGTGTAAGCATGTATATGGTGACATACTTTTACTCATGACACCAGCAAGGAACCCATCTGCAAGAATAAATATGTCAAATACATCCTCAAGGTTAAGGTATGTGAAAATACATTAATAATAATAAGAATGCTCAAACACAATCACCAATATTTTCACAACGCTCCAAGAAATCATTGAATTCATCCATAAGATCAGGATGCTTTCCAAGTAAATCAGTTACCTGAAATGAAAATTTGAAATAATATGCATTAATACTAGGGGCAAATGAAACTCCAAACCTAATACTTCTCAGAAGGTGGAACCTTCATCAAAATCCATTAAGTTTGAGCTGATGGAAGAAGTCTGATCACCTAGATCTTATGTATTTAATGTAATCACATATTTCAATAGATTGCTCAACAGACCTAGATGAAAATGCCATTAACATACAGCTGAAAAGGCGAAGTTAGAAAACTATTGAAATTGAAGCTCCCTTCACACTTGCAAGTTGCAACATAAGTTTAAATTCAAGTTTACTTAGAAGGAAAAATATTGAGCCAACTAATTGAATAAAATAATTTAAATATTTGAAGTACAAACCATAATGAAAACCATAGACTATCATAGGGATCTTACAAAACCATAGGCATCTAGTATGCAACAAACTCAATATCTACATATATGTGATATTAAAAGTACATTCTGAAACATTTTTTATCCTGCAGCCAAAAATGTGATACTAGAAATCTGGAATAGAAAAACTGCAATTTTATTACCTCAAATAACGTGTTATCAATATCTAAATTAGATGAACTGATTAGGGGTGGGTGAAGGATTGTTACTGGGATTGTACAAACACATCTGACCTTTCACAAATTCATGAGTTTATGTGTTCATAAAATATTACATGGTAGATAGCTCATGGCTCTTTATGTTTATTCATAGATCTTGAAAACTGTCGTACAAATGCCACTCTCTAAGTTGGGATCAGCATGTTCCTGTCACCCCCAAATCTCCATATATTGTATGCAAGCCCCTTTCATTTTCTTTTCTGCTAATCCTTCGTGTCAATAGAGGCACCAAAACATAACAACAAATTTGTCTAAAGTAGCATATACCATCAGTTAAAGCATTGAGTAGTCAATAATGCGAAGCATTATTCTCAATATTGGCTTCCAGAATTTTGAGAGACAACTATCAACTATATCTTTCAGACTTCAATGAATGACATTTTATAAAATTCCTTGAAAATTAAAGGTAGTAATATAACTAAACTAATCCAATGTTAGAGAATACTGAAAACTGAATTACAGGTGTAAAAGCAGACAGATATCTTCTCAGATGACTTTGTCTGTGATTCACAGAAGCAAGTTTATATTACATACCAAATTTTGCAAATCATTCCTTTTTATTATGCCATTGCTGAAAATATGAAGGCACTTCAAGAATGTTTGGTAGTCATCTGAACTGCTAAGTTTCTCCTTAACTTTCTCACAGAAACTGAACGCTTGACTATACATGCCTGGTATGAAGAAAAAAAATTCAAAAATGAACTGGTTACAAAACTATACAGGTCCATATGATGATACAGGAGAATTTGTAATGAAACAAGATACAAACAGGAGAAAAAAACGCTAATAAAATGAAATATAAGAACTCCAAACAGCTGCTGCTGACTACATTTCATTAGGCATAGGACTTTTACCTAAGTCTTGGATTACAACACTCAACACATATTGATATTCGTAGTAAGATCTATCTATCTCTCAAACCTCTAAAAGAGAAGGGAGAAAGAGATGACACTGATAGTGAAGGAAATATTACAAGGTGTACTTATAGTTTCTTAAGAATTGATCTATATACATTCTCACATATTTCTCCCAGCGAACTAATTTCAATAACTGCACAGATTTACCCTGTATTTACAGTTTGAGTGTTAGACAGACACAAATGTAATTAGTAATTACAGTTTCCTTTCCTCTTCTTGATTTTCTTATGTGGTGGAGGCTTCACTAGTGCTGATAACTACACTGTTTTCTGATGTAAAAATAGAAAAAAATTTATTGCATATTGACGGTTACCCGCAACAATGGTAAGGTTGACTTTACAAGTAAATATTTAAATCAAACAAAATTAGAAACCAAGATAACTTATTGCCAAACCAAAAGAACTTTATGAATCCAAAATACAAGAAACATGAATCATGTGTTTAAGCAATGCAATTTGTCCACAATATAGCAGGATGGCTTACTCTTTAGGGTATCTTTGTCATCATAAGAAGCAAAGTCAGCAGGCAACCCAAAACCATCAGCCTTCTTGACAGATTTCTTTTTGTCAGGAAAACGCTGTGAGTTCAAATCCTTGTTGTTATCATGCTCAGGTTCTCTCTCATCCTGATCACGAAGTCTCCTATCCCTACTTTCACGTTTCCTCTGCTCCTTGTGCATGTTCATCACTGTTTTGTCATCATCCAGCTCAGGGCGATCAACACTCAGATCTCGATCATGAGAAGCAAGAAACCTGTCTCGTCGATTACGTTGCTGTAAAAATAAAATGTTATAACCCAATCATTAAAAAAGCAGTTTACAAAACTCATAGAAGGGGAAAGTTGCAATCTTACTGCCTTGTCTACTTGCATTTGTCGCATCATGGGTGCCGTAGAAGTCCGCTCATTAAATCGCAGGAATGAATTTCGACCATAAGCAGCATGCTGTGTAGAGGGTGCTGCAGAAGTATCTGGTAAGAATCTAGTGAACTCATCAAGCAAATCTCGATGGTTCTCAAAAAGGGCAGCAACCTAAAGAATAAAATTTATTAAAAAAAAAAAGAAAAAGAGTAGATATTTCAATAAACAAAAGTCTTTTAAGAGAACAAGAAAGAGTCCAAGAAAGAGTGCCAAAACTTGATATTTTACCTCACTATAGACCTCACCAATGTCCTTATGCTCTTTGCGGTACATATTCAAAATGTCCAAAAATGATTTGTAAACATGCTCATCATTTTGGAATCGTTTCTGTCAAAGCAAAACCTATCAATTAAGACCACGAACCAACAATAGAAGTAAAATAACTCACTAACTGAAAAGCATATTCACCTTTATCTTGTTCACAAAACTAATAGCTTCTTCAAATTCAACTGTTTTCTTTGGAGGAGCCTCATCCTCATCAAGTGTTATCTCATATCCCTTTGGCAAGAAGGTGTTAAATCCAAAAATCAAATTGTTGTGCCCTTTGAATAGCTCCTTTCACCCTTGCTATGACACCAGCAGTATCAGTCCTACAAAGGACCAAGAAGCTACTGTGACCTATTCATCCTTTAAGTACAACACTCAATTTTTTCACAATCATTACATAATTTAAAAAGGGGTTAAAAGTCTACCTTTGAGCCTTGAAATCTTTCATGACCTCAAGAAACATGTCATATTTTTCTCTTTGGTCCTGAAACATGTCTTTCACTTCCTTCAAATAGGATAAGGCATCATTGGTAGTCAATTTCTGTGAAGTAGCTGCTCCTCCACCTCCTCCTCCTCCTCCTCCACCTCCGACTTGAGGTAGGCCATAGCTTCATACACAGAATGCAACCACAATTTCAGATACCCAGAATAGTAACAATAATAAGATGCTACTCTGTACAAGCAATTTTTATATAAGATATCAAATATCCCACTAGTTCAATGCTCATACTATCCAAAATTTAGAATATCTTTCTTTTCTCTTCGGTTAGCCTCAGATTGAAGGAATAGTTTCCAGACATACATGCACGTAGTTCTTCTATCCATCTTTTCAAGTTAATCGATGAGGTAATTTAGGGCACCATCCATATTACTTGCTTGGTAAGATTCAGATTTACGACCTAAGCAACCCACAATTTTTTGGACATATCCAACCAGATACGTTCCTTTAAACTAATGCTCCCACTACAGAGCCCATTCCATACTCAATTTAAGTAAAACAAAAGACGACCCCAAGGAAATTCAACAAAATTTTCATGCATCAAATATCACCAAGACAAACACACCACAGATACACAGAAGACATGCTCGAAATAATCATGGAGGGAGCGAAAGCCAAGAACTTGACGAGAGACACTCGCTCAATTCTTCCAGCACAGAGAAAGGATTGAACAAACAATTCTAGAGAAAGAAACACAAAATTGGCAAACAAAGGAAGGAATAGGAAGGAGAAAAAGCATACGAAGGGCGCTTGAATTGAGAGGCGGAACCAGCATAAACATCATCCCTTATTCTCTTCATCTCTGCCAAAGTAAAAGCAAAAAATAAAATATAAAAGCAATCCAATTAAACAACAAATAAATAATAATAATAATAATAAGCAAGAAATAAAGATAACATTGGACCCATACGATATCTTGAACACCCAGATAGTGGAAAGGGAAAAAGAATGGTACTGTAGCAGTTTCCAGATTTTCCCAGGAAAATTTGCCTAGAAAATAAGTTAGTAGATCTCTTTTGGGAAGAGAAAAAGCAGTGAAGGGCTTGATCTCCCACACGCCACACCCACAACAAGTGAAGGAAAGAGGAAAATAGGTTTCTGTCTCCTAAATTTCTACGTCAGAAAGAAGAGAAACCGAGATTAATAGAGAAAAGAGAAACGCTGTACGAGGAACTCAAAACTCAAATTTTGGAGTCGGAAGCAAAATTTCGAAAAGTGACGAGGTATAGGCAATAGCTTATGTTGGAGGGTTAGTTTTTTTTTTTTTTTTTTTTGACGGGGCTATGTTGGAGGGTTAGTCCGCGCCGCGCCCAAGTTGTCCCAATATTAGAATTGTGGGTGTTGCTACGCGACTTAGAATTTTTATTGAGTTTTTATTGAGGTTTGACTTTTTTCTTTTTGTATTGAGGTACCGTTTTTATCGAGTTCTCAAATATCTATTCGTTATTAAATTTTATGATAAATATTTTTAATTTGTAAAATATAGTTTATAGTTAGTAATTTTTTATTATTCATCAAAATGTAAATATTTCAAAAAATTATTAATATCTATCTAATTCAAGTAATGATATAAAATTATGGGATTCTAAGCTACTCAAGATATATCTCTATTTTCGAGTGAATTTTTAATAAAAATATTATTTGATTTTAAATATTTGTATATTATTATTTTAATATAAAAATAAATTTTTTGCTTGAATATAGGATAATTCTTTTGGAATAGCTAGCATAAAATTCACCTTACTTCTAATTCATTTTTATCGGAAATTGTTAATTTTTTAAAAATACTAATATCTTAGTTAAATTATCAAATATTTATCGATTTGATATAATAACTATTTAAAATTTTCAAAATATAAACAACAATTAGCAGTTACTCACTGAGGTTGTTCCAATATTAAAATTTGCGAGATGCGAATCTACTTTTGATTTTTATTTAGTTTTTATTGGGTTACATTGACTTATTAAATATTTATTTGTTATTAATTTTTATAAAAAATATTTAAAATTTATGAAATATAATCAATAAGTAACAAATGTTTAATAACTCATCAAAATAGACATATCCTAAAATATTAGGAATATTAAAGTAAAGTAATGCTATACGGTTAAAAAAAACTGATAGAATTTTTTACATAATTCAACTAAAATCAAATAAAGTTATTAGATAAAATTAAGTAATAAAGATTACTCACCTATTCATGAGTTAATAAACATACTAAATTATATTATTAAAAATTTTGACAAAAAAATTTTAATTATATAATATTTTTCTATCAAAGTATATAAGTAATGCTTAAATTTATGGGATTCTAAGCTTCCAAGATATATCTATCTCCGGTGTAGCTCTAATAAAAAAAACTACCATTTACTTTTATATTATTATTGTAATATAAAAAAAAATCTTTACTTGAGAAGGTAAGGCAATTTTTTTGGGATGGATTTGAATTTTTTAAAGTAAGATATACTTTAAAGAATAAAAAAAAGTAAATAACCATGGATAAAAAATTAAAAGACAAGATTTTAATAAACTTACAGTTTATTATTACCCATAGGCTTATATTCTATTAAATCTTAAACTATTGACTTCTTAACCATTAATTATAAATAATTCATTTTACTCTATGATCTTTTAGAGAAACCAAATTCCATCAAAATCACCTTCCTTCTAATTCATTTTTATCAAGAATTGTTACAATATGTTATTATTTTTTAAGATATTAATGTCTTAAATATGTTGTTAAATATTTTTTATTATTATTTTTCACAATAAATATTTATAATTTACAAAGTATAAACAATAATTCATAAGATATTTAACAATTTATATAACTATTATAACAAGTGTATATATATAGATGCGTGTGAGCACGCATGTGTCAAGTAAAAATATTTTTTATTATAAAATATAAAAAAAATAAATCATAATTATTAATTATGTATGAATAATTAAAATTAAATTTTATTTAAAAATTATATAATTATTTAAGAAATTAAATAATTATTTAAAAAATTATATAATTTTATATTTTAATTTTAATTATTGAGATAAAATCTAATCACCAAAGACTTATTTATTTACGTGTGTGTATAGCCTGACGAGTCCCAATTTCTATCTATGCGGGCGGCCCAACTATTAAGGCAAGGCTAGTCAAAAGCATGGTGCATGGATACCAATTGCCAAGGTCCATGGTTTCTTTTCCTTTTCAGGTTTTTTCTATCTTTCTATTTTCTTTTCTTGTTTTATTTTTTGAATTTTCTACTTGTCCACAAGCTTTATTATTATTATTATTATTATTCATTATTCATATTCTGTTTTCATTTATTTTTTTATAAACATTCTATATTCATTTATCTTTTAACATTTTGTTGTTTTTGAAATTTCTTTACTTTTCTATTTTATTGGCGGCTTTTGCATTGATTTTTCTTTTCATTCATTTCTTTTTTTATTTGTGTTATACACAGATTTATATATATATTAAACTATTTAAAGAACTACTTAGAATAATTTTAATTTTTTTACTAAAATAAATTTTATCTAAATTGTGTTAATATTCAATGTTTTTATTTTAAAAAGAAATTTAAATATTTGATATATGAGAATTCAGTATAGCTATCTTGAAATTATAAGAGAAAATTTAAGATAATAAGATTTGATAATAATAATTTTATCAAAATTGAATTTGTATTAAATGTACTTTATTTAAACGTTATTTCCTTTCCTATTTTCCTTGTTTTTCTTTTTAATCTTTTGATTTTGCTTTATATATACCAGCAAGATTTTTTATTTATATTACTATTTATCATGATCTTGGGAGATCATTTTTGTAAACTACATATAATTATTTTAACGCGTGCCATATGCATAAGAAAACTTAAACAGAGGAAATAATATTACTTTAAAATGATATATTACTTAAAAAATGAAAATATAATATTCTATAAAAACAAAAAATTTCATTTATAATAATTTTAAAAGAAATGTTCAATAAATTATTATCCCTTTTAATTTTACATATTTTAAAATTGCATATCCATTACTTATTTTAGGCCTATTTTAATATTTTTTTATTCAAGAAACTTTAATAATAATTATTGGTTAATTCAAATAGGTGTAAAAGAGAATTTAAATTTTTAATTTAATTCAAAAAAAAAGCATCAAAAGAAATTTTAAGTATTAATGGTTTAATTCCTTAGTAATGTAATTTTTTATTAATATGTTGAGATATTAGGCCCGTATTTATTTTCTTTCTGACAATTTAAACTTTTTGAATTTTAAAAAAGTGGCACTATTAACACTCTTGACTATCCACACTCCTTTTAAGTACTTTTTAGTTTTTTAGTTTCTTAATTATCGGTAAGAAGTTTCAGTTTAAGAAGTGAAGCTTTTTTTTACTCTCTCTTTATATGAAATTTGTATATATTCTTTATTATTTTAATTTATTTTGTTACGTATTATATTTTTTTTAAAAAAAGACATGACAATATTTATTTAAATATAACTTACATGATAATATCTTTTAATTATAATGATATTTATAATTAAAAGATATAATAATAGAATCACATAATAGAATCACATGACAAAATCAAATTACTATCTTCTTATTAAATATTATAATAAATAATAGATTAATGATGAGAGATAATTTGTTGGTACCACAAAATAAGGCATTCATTCCAAGTTTTTTTTAGTACCCTTCTTATAACTAGTGATCAATATTTGGCCATGTATACTTTGTTGACATACATTTAATAAATTTTTTTCATGAGTTTTTATTTATACTACTATATAAAGCCGATTCCTTTTTGGTCTCAAAATTTTAGTTTCTCAAAAATAGAAAAAAAGATATAATTTTAAATATAAATTTTTTTTATAACTACATTAAAAATAAATCTAATAAACAAAAAGATAAAAATTAAAAAATAAGTTCATTTTAAATATTAATACATTCTTTTCTTACTTTCATTCCTCTGCATAATACTTTAATTAAGTAATAGATGCAACATACTTATACATTATAATTCAAAAATTTTAGAAAAGTCATGCAAGGCACAAGTTACTCACTAGTCTACCATTTGTGAAACTAGTCCACTAACTAGTGCAGACGTGTGCATATTATTATTTGTAGTTACTTTTTAAATATATCCTATGAATGTTTTTATAAGTATTTACATACTAATATTTCTAGTTAATTTCTTAAATATAATTTACAAATATTTTTATGGTGTTAGATTAGTTTGTGAACAAAATACATGCAAGTATTACATATTAATATTTTTTAAAAAAAATTAATAGAATTTATACATATTTTTGTAATAATAACTTAATTTATGAATTATATATGTGACAATATATTTCATTTTTTATTTTGGTATGAAATTATTTTTTACATTTATTTTTATATTTTTTTAATAATTTTGTGCCTTTAGTCAAATGTTTTGGATTGTGATTACACTTTATATGTTATCATATTGTGATAATATAGAGTAAACATCTTTGGGAGGAGTCTTTACTTCGGCGCGTGACAATATTTTAGGATTAGTCTCTCACTCAGTAGATGAGAGAATATTTTGAAAAACTAAAATACTATGATAATACAGAGTACAAATTGAGAAAAAAAACTAAATATGAGTTAATAAATATAATAGAAATGTTATTTATAAAAGTAATATGAACAGTTTATATTATCGTCTTTTCTCATAAATATAAAACATTGACTGAATATAAAAAAAATTTACTTTCCAATTAAATTTTAAATTTGTTTAAAGGAAGTCATGTCAACATCTAATATTATGTGACGTTAAATGACTTGCAAAGTATTTTAATGAAACTACGTCAACACATGACATTACGTAACGCTACATGATTTGCATGAGTCTTCAGAGAAGGCCACATAATTACATAACATGATTTAACGCTACATGATTTCAATGAATCCACGCCAGCATATAACATGATGTGGCATTATACATGATTGGGATGAAATCACATTAGCACATAAGATGACATGACAGGTCATATCATCTTAAGATGACGTAGTACTACATAACTTGAAGGATACCATGTCATCATATAAGATGACATGATGCTCTATAACTTGAAGGAGTCAACTTTAATAGATTGTGTGTATGTGTGTGTGTGTATAAATGCTGAAAAAATATCATACCATGTGACAACCTGTAGTGATAACCCAAATTATGTAATTGATAAAGTTATTAATTAATATTAAATTATTAAAAATTAATAATGTTTTTAATATACAAATAATTATAAATTTATAAAGAAAAAGAAGGTTAAGGAATGTTGGAAGGGCAAAATTGTTACTTGCATTGTGTACCTTGCTATAGTTGAAATTGTTCTAAATATGGCAAAAATTTTAAATGCAATCAAATTGTACTAAATGTAATTGATGTAATGAGATCGCTTTTAAAATAGAAAAAATTAAATGTTATCAACTCTTAATAAAGTTATTAGGAGTGAGAGGAGTTTTATTAGTTTGCAAGAGATTACACGTTCAAATCTCGGCACTATCATTGTAAAAAAAAAAAAATCTTAACAATCTATATTATTATAAAGCATATTTCCTCTTTGGTATCTATTTTTAAAAAAAAACCCTTAACAATTAATTAAATACAAATAGGAAAAGGGATGAAATTATAAGAACAAATTTTTTAAATAACCATACCATGCAGTTACAACTATTGCTTTCATATATCCTTCGCTTCTATATACCAAAATATATCCTTCACTTCTAGTTATCTTTTTGCATTAACGACATTTAAACATATTTAACCCTTCATAAATTTATTTTTATTTAACTAATTAATTTATAAATGCAATAAACTTATACTTAGTTATTTTTATTTGACTAATTATTTCATAACTAAAAAAATTACGTTATAATTTTAATAAATTAATTAATAAATAATTACATGCAGAAAATAAAAAAAAAAGCAGAACAACAACAATAATAATCGATATATAATTTTTTGGTAAAATAATTTATACATAATAATATATAATGAGAGAATCTAATAAAAGAATAATGAAAGGAGATGATGTAATGTGATGCTCAGAGGTATGTCCATTGCTATAATTGAAATTGTTTCAAATATGAAAAAAATTTAAATGTAATTAATAATTGATGAATGGGATTGCTCTTAATATCAGGAAAAATTAAATGAAATTAACTTATTAATAATTGTGTTTTTTGCGACGTTGGTCAAAAATTTGTTGTGATTTTTTACAAATTTTAAAATATTTACAAGTATACAAATCATACAATAGTATAGTTTAATAAATACGAGGTCGATCCTACAAAGATTTTGAGTTAAGTTCTGGATATTGATAAATTTTTTTAATAAAAACAATTCAAACTTTGAAATTAAAAATGTAGAAATTAAATGACTCAAAACAAAAATAACAAATAACAAATGCGACAAATAAATTGGGAAGTTAACCAAATGTAAATTGACTAAGGATCAGAATTCACCAAGATTAATTTTAACATTAATTATGTAAGATATTATTCTCAAATAATTATCTCATAAACATTTAGTGGTTAAGCATGTGTTCACGAAAAAAATATATCAATTAAGTTCTAAAAATTATAATCAATTTTATATTTTATTTACCTAATTAATAGTAAACTATCAAATCATCAACTGTATTTCTATATAGAAATTACAATTAATATATAATAATTACCGTAAACACTCAAATAGCAAGAACAAACTCAATGCATGAGAAAAGTATGACTGAACTCATCTAAAACTTTATTCAAACTAATTAATAAGCAAATAAAATAATAAATATTAAGATCTTTAAAATTAGATAACAACAATCTAACATAGTTTCTGCTGAAACTAACAAGGTTTGATCATTACCTTAGCAATCAAATATAAAGAAACATACAGGGTTTAATGAAAAGATAACATCTTCTTAATTCTTAACCTCTTGTATGATGTGATACTCTCTGGCACCATCTTCTGCGTTGTGCTTGGAAGCCCTTTGGCTCACCCTTTTCTCCAAAAACTTCCCTAGGGTTCTATTCCCTCTCTATTTATAATCACTTAAGTTGCCTCCTCGTCTAAATAAGTAATCGTCGCCATAAATCTCAATATTTTAAGCAATATTTTCATTTGATTATGAGATCTCTTTTGGATTGTATATGCATTCAAAACAAAATCAGAATCAAATTTACTCCAAAATTTTAATATCTAATTAAATTTGTTTCAAATCTTTAATATCCTACGAGATATCACAATTAATTAAAATTAACATTTTTTAAGGAAAATAATCAATAATGTCACAAATTTATTAAATTTAATTTAATCCCAGTGACTATGAAAAATATATAAGGTACAACCAGTCTGGACTAAGAGCTGTGAAGGGTCCCATGTAAAACATTGCCTGTTTTATTTCATCATCCGAAAAAGGGGCTTGTTTAAAAGACAAATCAGAATCCTTTAATTTATGGAAGCAACCTTTTAAAGGGAAATCATTACAAGTAGTTGGATCATGATACAACTCCTTATAAAAATTAGTAGCCATATTGCGGAGGGCAGTCTCATCATAAACCCAATCTCTTGTATCATTCTTCAAAGCGTCGATTTTATTTCGTTTTCTTCTAACAACAGTAAAGGTATGAAATAACCTATTGTTTCTATCCTCACAGTAAAGCCAATCACACCTGGCCTTTTAATACTAGAAAACCTCCTCTTGAAGAAGTAAAGAATCATACTCTGCCCAAAGTTTCTTTTGAAGTTTCTTCAAATAAAGATGTCTTCCTATAGTCAATATTTTATTAATGAGTTCAAGTCTGCCCATAATATGTCTCTTCCTTTTAAAAGTATTTTTAAAAAATTCACTGCCTCACATCAATCAACATTATCACACTGGGAATTTTCAACCACAGAAGAAAAGTTATCATTAGCTAGCCAGCTAATGATAAAATGGGCTGAACTTGAGCCATGTTTGGACCATGAAGAGATAATGCACCATCTTGAGAGTCATATTATTGGATTGGGTTTCTAGTATAGATCACTTCATTTGAGGCTTTAGTTGAAGAACGAGGTTGGCCTGGCCTGGATGAGGAAGCTACACCGTGTGAGTTATTCACGCTATTAGTAAAAGCAATATTCTTTCCTTTATCATGTTGTTTGCCACCTGGCAATTTTCCCTTTGACGACCCTGGTCTAGCTTGTCTAACATGTAAAATTAATTCCACTTTTGGTGCCACCCTCTGTCCTTCTCGCTAAAGAATCGCGCTTCACAACCCCCTTAATATTTGAAACATAATCAGCATTAATCTTCTCCAGAGAAGTCATCTCTAGGTTCTCCAAATTCACCCTCCGTCAACAAGCTTTTGCAGCACATGAAGCACCTACCGAGATTCACATGCAGGCATTGCAGCGGGATCTTTGGTATCTCAAAGGTACTTTGGACTACGGCCTTCATCTTGTCCGAGACTCGGTCCTCACTCTTCAAGCATTCTGTGATGCAGATTGGGCCAGTGATGTTGGTGATCGCAAAGCACGGTTGCCAGATCCTCCACGGAATCAGAGTACTACACCATTGCATCCACTACAACCGAGCTACTTTGCTTACAACAACTGCTTCAAGAATTGGGCCTCCTAGTGCCCACGCCTCCTGTCATCTTTTTTGACAACATTGGGGCCACTTACTTATGTGTCAATCCTGTGTTCCATTTTCGGATGAAGTACCACTTTGTGCGAGACCTTGTTGCTGGCAAATCTCTTATTGTCACTCGCATTCCCTCTAGTCATCAGCTAGCTAATTTTCTCACCAAACCATTGTCTCATTTAAGGCATTCATATCTCAAGTCCAAGATTGGTGTCACTTCTCCCTCCATCATCTAGCGGGAGTGTGTTGGAGTATTAACTTAGTTTGGCTTTTCATATTTTTTTTTGTTGTGACCACATTGTTGTATTTTTCCTCTTTATAGGCTATTTTGTATTTCAAATTCTCCTGTGTATAAACTGATGTACACTGACATTTACTTTTAGTGAAACATGCGTCCATTTTAGCCCTCTTTAGCTAGGATAATTGAAGTAGTCTTCCAAAACTAGAAAATGTCCCCTTTTGTCTTTGGAATACAACCAGTGACTTGCGGCTGTTGCGCATTACTTTACCTCTCTTTCAGCAATGAGCTGGGAAAAATATTCCAATGCCAATTGCAAACAACTCTAATTTTCAACATATCTGATAGATAGTTTCATACAACACATTTTCCATGCTGAGTTGGAGGTTCTCATATTTCTAATGGCAAAAGTGAAATTCAATGCTTAACAACCTTTTAGCTGGTTTGGCCAATATTGAAGTTCTTTTCAGAGGGGGACATGGTGCAGAAAGAAAAGATACATGCCAGAAAGAAAATAGCAGAACAATTTGTTTTTTTTTTTTTTTAGCAAAAAAGCCATATATCCATCTAACCCCAAATCACAAAATACCAAACCAATATCAAAATAAAAGATCTTTTATGTATAAAACATGTTAACGTCATCCATAATTTTTTCTAATAGTTTACAAACTCTGCATGACGGATAACCCGAAAACTTTGTTATAATCTTCATGCAACATTGCAACCTCATCCTAAGACATTTTTCATCCGTTTTAAGAGCAACAATGATTTGTGAAACATATTCATTATTACTCTCAAGTACATATTGCATCAAATCTATACTTTTTTTTCTTGCATTGATGTTTTATTTCCTAGTGAAGTCGATATATATGTAGCCTTAGCCTCGGTTGCTCTATTATATGGTTGGCATAAACTTCTTCAAAGTCATCATATAAGGGATATGGCTTCATATATTAGTTTTTAACAGCGGGGTGATTCTGCAAAGGATAAAAAAAAATTAAAATTACCTAGAGACAAAGAAATCATACACTAAACAAAGCATAAAATGAAATTATACAAACATAATTGTAGAAAAATTTGTATGATATTGAGGTTTATAAATATCGTTGGTAGATCAAGAACAAGCTCTGTAAACATAAATTTGTGTCCTTTACATTATGGTTCATCATACTAGAACACAATTAGGATATTTGGAATTCATGGTTTTCACATACAATAAAATCAAATCAATAAATGGTACTAACCTTTATCTATGATGCGAAATAAACTTCATATCTGAAAGCCTTTTTGAATCTTTATCGGTCCCTTCCCCTTTCTTGCTTACGCTTTTTCACTTTCTGATGGAAATAAACTATTGGCGTATCCTTATGGGTAAAGACTGAATATATGGGGGTTTAATTTGAAATTCAAAACCATCAGATAGCACCATCAGTTATTGGTTTTTTTCGAATTTCAAAACCATCAGTTATCACTAGGATAACATCCTACAATCATCAGATAATTACTCCCATCAAGCAATTACTTAATTATCCTTTTCATAACCTCCCTTAACTTACAACTAATTAACCTTTTAGCCCTTTAATATGTTTTAATTAAATCATGCTTAATTCCCATTAAACATGAGATACATTTCTAACATTCTCCCACTTGGCTCATGTGGTAAATGTCATTTCATGATTTAATAAAACATCAACTTTAATGCGCATAAATTCGGCTAAAGGTTTCATACATTAGTTGCATCATAATTCATAATTAGGAATAAAACCAATAAGAGTCATGGCGGTTCTACACTGTCAAATCGGCATAGTTCCTTCCATGTACCACTATATTAGCTCTTCTCCCTAATATGATACTTTAATGGAAGTATACATTATGTCCCATAGCAAACAATAATGTCTTCATTAGAAACAAATCCTGTATTTCAACATCATCATTCATACATGCATGTATACATAAATTTGAAAACAGAAAAAATTCAAAAACTTATATATTAATGAGCTCAGAGTGTCAATAGTCAATAATTACAATAATGATCAACAGTCATTAGCTGACATAATGTCCATACTATACAAATGACCAGTAAATGTCTTGGGCGGTAATCCCTTCGTCAAGGGATCAGCTATCATAAGATCGGTGCTAACATGCTCTATAGACACTCTACGTTTCTGAACATCTTCTTTAACGGCAAAGTATTTCAACTCCATATGCTTAGCACCTTTGGAATACTTGTCGTTTTTAGAAAAGAAGACTGTTGCGGAATTGTCACAATAAATTTTCAGTGGCCTATCAATACTGTCGATCAATCCAAGTCTTGAAATAAAGTTCCGTAGTCATTTAGCTTGAACCATGGCTTCAAAGCATGCCACAAATTCAGCTTCCATAGTGGATGCAGCAATTACAGACTGCTTCGTACTTTTCCATGATATAGTTCCTCCAGCTAAAAGATACAAATAACCAAAAGTGGATTTTTCTTGTGTCCACACATCTGGTAAAGTCTGAATCTGAATATCCAATGACCTCAAGGTTGTTGGATTTCCTATAAGTAAGCATGCGATTCTTTGTTCCTTGCAAATATCTCAGAACTTTCTTTGCAGCTTTCCAATGATCCATACCAGGATTACTCTGATATCTTCCTAACATTCCAACTGCAAAACTGATATCTGGTCTCGTACAAGTCTGAGCATACATTAAGCTCCCAACAAGCGATGCATATGGAATTGCTTTCATTTCTTTCCATTC
Source organism: Castanospermum australe (assembly GCA_019955255.1). Taxonomy (NCBI): domain Eukaryota; kingdom Viridiplantae; phylum Streptophyta; class Magnoliopsida; order Fabales; family Fabaceae; genus Castanospermum; species Castanospermum australe. The sequence continues at coordinate 83,173 of NSJW01000646.1, forward strand.
CAAATCATTCTTAGGACATTGCATGAGACTAAATTTGTCTCCTTTCTGAATTGGAACCGGAGATGATGAGCACTTTTCCATTCCAAATCTCTCTCAAACTTTATTAATATATGCTTTCTGAGACAAACCTAACATTCCTTGTGATCTGTCACGGAATATCTCTATCCCAATCACATAGGTTGCCTCACCCATATCTTTCATTTCAAAGTTACTAGAGAGAAATATCTTAGTCTCACTCAGAAGACTAAGATTATTAGTTGCAAGCAAGATGTCATCAACATACAGAATCAAAAAATATAAACTTGCTCCCACTGACCTTTAGATATATATACACCGATCGACGGTGTTTTCTTTAAATCCAAAGGAAACAACGGTATCATTAAACTTAAGGTACCATTGTCGTGAAGCTTGTTTAAGTCCGTATATTGATTTCTTAAGTTTGCACACCATGTGCTCTTTTCCTTTTTCTATGAACCCCATTGGTTGATCCATGTACACATCTTCCTCTAAATTCCCATTTAAAAAGGCAGTTTTCACATCCATTTGGTGTAACTCTAAATCATAATGAGCCACTAATGCCATAATGATTCTTAAATAATCTTTCTTGGATATTGGTGAAAAGGTCTCCTTATAGTCGATGCCATCTTTCTGAGTGAATCCTTTTGCAACTAGTCTAGCCTTGTAACGTTCTAAGTTACCATGAGAGTCACGTTTGGTCTTAAAGACCCATTTACATCCAACTCTCTTACTACCTTCTGGTAACTCAACAAGGTCCCAAATGTCATTCTGTTCCATAGATTTCAATTCTTCTTTCATGGCATCTAACCATCTTTCACCATTATTACTATTCATGACTTGTGAAAACGTAACTGGATCATCTTCTATTTCCAAGTCAAATTCAGACTCTTGTAGATATACCACATAGTCATTAGAAATAGCAAATCTCCTTTCTCTTTGAGATCTTCTTAATGCTATTTGTTGTGGTTCTTCTACTATGGGCTCATTCGGTTCATTTACTATAATTTCATTGTGAGTAGTAGGATCATTTATTTGTTGTTTTTCATTATTATTAATCGATACAACAACATGAGGAACAATAACTTTATTAGAGACACAAGTCAAGGGAACTTGTATTCTCAATTCTTGAATCTCCACCTTACGTGATGTTTCACTCCCACTAACTTCACCATTCTTAATGAACCTAGCATTTCCAGTTTCAATAATCCTTGTAGTATAATTAGGACAATAAAATCTATACCCTTTTGATTTTTCTGGATAACCAATGAAATATCCACTGATTGTTCTTGCATCCAGTTTCTTTTCTTGTGGATTATAGTATCTAACTTCTGCCTGGCAACCCCAAACATGCAGGTGCCTTAGACTAGGTTTCCTTCCAGTCCACAGCTGAAAATGAGTCTTTGGAACTGCCTTACTAGAAACCCTATTCAACAGATACATGGCGTTTTAAGAGCATAAGTCCACAACGAAATGGGTAAAGATGAATTACTTAACATACTCCTAACCATATCTAACAAGGTCGTATTACGCCTTTCTGACACACCATTTTTGTTTGTGCTGTACCTGGCATTGTGTATTGAGCACATATGCCTCTCTTTTCAAGGAATTTAGCAAATGGACCTAGATGTTGTCCACTTTCATCATACCTTCCATAATACTCTCCACCCCTATTAGATCTGACAATTTCACCTTTCTGTCTAATTGCCTTTCAACTTCATCAATGTAAATCTCCAAATCATTTACAGCCTGAGATTTATCATGTAGCAAATAGACATAACCATAACGTGAATAATCATCAATGAAAGTGATAAAGTATCTTTCTTTATTGAAAGCGTTAACATCAAAAGGCCCATATACATCAGTGTGTATAATTTCAAGAAGCTGAGTGCTTCTTGTGGCTCCTTTGTTTGTGTGTTTTGTTTGTTTACCTTTAATACAATCCACACATACATTCAGATCAGTAAAATCTAAATCCGGAAGGATTTCATTTCTTACCAATCTTTCCATTCTTTCTTTGGAAATATGTCCTAAACGTTTATGCCACAAGTAAGTAGAACATTCATTTATTAAGGCACGTTTAGTACCAACGTTATGATGCAAAGTCATAAGTGTTTCAGCATATAGATTATCAAGACATAATTTATATAATCCATGACATAAGGTACCATCGCCAATCAAATGATTGTGCTTGTACAAACTGAAACAACTACTACCAAATCTAAAGGAATATCCAGCCTTATCAAGTTTAGAAATTGAAACTAAATTCCTAGTTATACTAGGTACATACAAAGTTTCCAATAAATCTAAATGATATTCAGTGTCAAGGATTAAACGATAAGTCCCGACAGCTTCCACTGGAGTTTTCATTCCATTGCCCATGAAGACAAACTTTTCATTTGGCTTTGTGGCCTGGGTTGTAAGGAATCCCTGCAACATATTAGAAACATGAATAGTACATCCAGAATCAATCCACCGAGTGTTATAAGGAACTTCAACTAGGTTTGATTCATAACATACATAAGCACTAGGCTTATCTTTCTTTTCGAATCAAGCCTTACGTTTCGGGCAATCCTTTTTGAAGTGCCTAGCCTTCTTACAGAAATGACATATGTTTCCATTATGTTCCTTCTTGTGAATTTTAGAAGAAGAAGCCTCATTCACTTTCAGAGGTCTTCCTCCTTTCTTCTCATGTTTCTTGAAACTTTTCTTTTCAGCTCCTTGACCTTTCACATAATTGATGGAATGAATTCCCTGGTTCTTGAGTCTGGTCTCTTCCTGAACCAACATACTGTGCAATTCATGCACATTCCATTTATCCTTCATGGTATTATAGTTCATTCTGGAAAGGACCATACTCAGCCGGGAAATGAGTTCAAGATGAACTGCACCAGGAAATTTTTCATGCACATCCATCCCCAATGACTTCAGTCTTGCTGCAATGTTTCGTCATTTCAATAACATGCTCATGCATTGTACGATAACCATCAAATTTCATGGTGGTCAATGTATTCATTAGTGTCCCAGCAAGAGACTTATCAGCAGTTTGGGAGCGCTCTTCCACAAGCTTCATCATTTCTTTGGCACTTTCAGTTTGTGGAATAGCTGACTTGATGTTGCTAGCAATGCTCATTTGTATATACATTAGACTCAACCTGTTGGATCTTTCCCAGTTTTTATAATGCACCATTTTCCTCTTCAGTGCTTGTAACAGTAATAGCACTAGGTTTCTCTTCTCTAAGAGCTAAATCCAGATCCATTACCCTAAGGTAAAATTAGATTTGCTCACACCATTCAGAGAAGTTAAGTCCATTAAAAACTGTAACAGTTGAGAACAGTGAATGTGTAGCAACTGGTACTGCAAGGAATAAAATTTAAAATATTAATACTTTGAGTTATACATACATACATATCAACATGCTTCACAGATTCAGATACATTTCATACAATGCATATTGATGTTCACCTTTGGGCAATCCATCAATACACAACATTCAACATAAAGATGCTAATAGAAATTTCAAATAATTTGGCAATGATGTATACACTAACTAGAAATATTTATTATCTTTGGATATATAAATATAACTAATAGTATATTCACATCACCAACATTCATGCTCATTTATTATAAAGACAAATAATCAATCTTTGGGTTGATCCTTAACTGCCTTATAATAATGAACTTCAATTTACCCATAAAAAAAATAATAAGTTTCATGTTATTTATAGCATCAAAATTATGGGTAATTGAAAACACAATCATAATGTTCAGAATTAAAACAATTCATAAGAATTTGGCCACTTTGGTGACTAACAAATCCACCATACTTAATTCCAAACAAAAAATATTTTCTGAACAATTATTGGATTGAAATTTCACATTCAAATTTCCTCTTTCTTTTTTTTTTTTTGAATGTCATCAGGAACCGAACCACCATTTCCGGACGCCACCTCCGGTCGTTTTCTCCGGCGGTGCTAGAACCTTCACAGTCCGGTCCATCTCTTCGAGCCAGGCAACAACCACCGGCCAGGACCCATATGGAACCCCTCGCAATATAGATCCCGACTCCCAGCCGGAACCCCAGCCCAGAAGCTGCATCAGATCCGGTTTCTTCTCGGGCGGCAGCAACGATTCTGCAGTTCCCGATTTTCCAGCGCACCACCTTAGAGGCAAAAACTGCCATCGGCGCAGCGGAAGGAGTCCACGGTGGTCGGCGGAGGCACGACCAACTTATCCTCGCCAGGATTCGGTCTCATGGATCTGTCGCGCTTCCTCCGAACCCATCGTCGAACTCCCGTCAGAAACGAAATTTTCGCCTGAAACCAGAACATTCGGTTGGTCGATGGCCTGAACTGCAGCGGTGCGCGACTGTCCGTGAAGAGAAGCAGCAGGAACAGGCTGCCGGAGCTTGTGGCCGGAAAGTGGAGGAGATGCCAGAAATCTTTGACGGAAGGCAGAGGGGTTTCGAAGGAAACCATTTTTTTTTTCAGATCTTTATCTTTCATGTTCATTTGTGAGAATGATTTAAAAATTTATCATACATGGAAAAACATGAATTCCCAAACCTTAGCTCTAATACCACATGTAAACATAAATTTGTATCCTTTACATTATGGTTCATCATACTAGAACACAATTAGGATATTAGGAATTCATGGTTTTCACATACATTAAAATCAAATCAATAAATGATACTAACTTTTATCCATGATGCGGAATAAACTTCAGATCTGAAAACCTTCTTGAATCTTTATCGGTCCCTTCCCCTTTTTTGCTTACGCTTTTCACTTTCTGATGGAAATAAACTATTGGCGTATCCTTATGAGTAGAGACTGAATATATGGAGGTTTAATTTGAAATTCAAAACCATCAGATAGCACCATCAGTTATTAGTTTCTTTCGAATTTTAAAACCATCAGTTATCACTTAGGATAACATCCCACAATCATCAGATAATTGCTCCCATCAAGCAATTACTTAATTATTCTTTTCATAACCTCCCTTAACTTACAACTAATTAACCTTTTAGCCCTTTAATATGTTTTAATTAAATCATGCTTAATTCCCATTAAACATGAGACACATTTCTAACAAGCTCATCACTAGACCACGATGTCAACCAAAACTAAGAAAATTAAACAGTTAAAGGAGCTTATCTTATTCCATTCAGCATACACTGATCAATATCATGTCATTATTTTCATCTCATCATTCCATCTAAATTCATTGGATTTTTCTCTAATTTCATGAAATGTCGAAAATTGTTTCTTCATATGACTTAATCTTGAGTCTATATTATTACCTTTCAAATCAATTTCTGGCAACTTTTGTGCAGTGAGCTTCTCTAAATGACCAAGATATCCATTTCTAAATCTACCTTCACCCTTATATGTGTTATCTTAATATGTTTCTAAATGATAATCAACCAAAAATTTTACTTGCTTAAATTTTCATTTCTTGTTATCCAAACCAAAATTAATTACCCTAAAGACTATGGTTTAACAAATTTAATATATATATATATATATATATATATATATTATAATTTTTATTTATATTAAGATTGATAATTTTTTATATGTAGTGTGGTGATTTTGAATCTTATTATATATTTATGGCTCGGTTGCTTTGCCTTTTAATTATTGTTTATTGAGAAGCTATAACAATTTACTTGCATAAAATATGGATATTGTATAATCTATACTATTCTATAAAGGGATTCCCTCATTGGATTTCCAAGTTTTGATATTTCCAAAATACCTTTATATTTAAATACATTTTTAAAAAGAATAAAATTGGAAACATGCAATCATGTATTTATCACACATTTTAAATGGTTACATACTTTCACTCCTTCAATTCATAACTGCTATCTCTATTAGGATCTCAAACTTATAAACTTCCTCCTTAGTATTCAAATTTTATTATTTTCAAAATACTATTATTTTTATTTTACAAAATTTTTTTAAAAATAAAATTATAAATAATTACAATTATTTTTAAATTTTAAATATATCTTAATTGTTAAAAAATAAATTAAGATATAAAAATATTTTATAATAAATTTATTTAAATTATAAAAATAAAAAATGTTTGCTAGTTCTTATAGATAGAGTTTAATTTTAATTCACAGTAAATATAAAAAGTTTTACACTAGTATTTGATTAAGATAATAATTACAAAAAAGTTAAATTCTTTTAATAATTTGGAGACATGTGATTGATTGATAGTATAAAAAAATTTTATATTAATAATGAATCAAAATTAAATTATTAAAAAATACTTTGAAAGAGACTTCAATTGAGGGTGAACTCGACAAGACACAACATACGATGGTATTATTGAGAGAGAAAGTTCTTTACAATCTCATTCCTACTTGGTATAAGATTTCATATTTAATTTTGATCCATTGTCACTATAAAATTTTTTAATACTATCATCTAATCACATATTATCATATCTTTGACTTTTCAAGTAATTATTATTTTAATTAAATTATTTTAATTATTTGACAATGTATGATTAGATGATAGAATAAACATTTTTATATTGACAGTGAATCAAAATTAAACTCTATTTTTAATTTTTTTTCTTATTTTTATTAGATTTAGTGTCACTGCAAGTGAGGATCCATTGATTGAGCTTTACTGCAAGGTAAGGGGTAAAAATATTCTTAATTAGAATCAATTGAGCTTTACTGCATGAACCATATATGCTTTGAGATTTTACATGCTTTGTATAGTTTAGGAGTGACAATTGGATCCATTAATCTACGATCAATTCAATACATTTATATCCAAAATTTAATTCAATACATTCAATTATAATAATATGTTTAATGAATTCGATTAGTTTTTAATTGGTGGATAGTTAATGAATTAATCAAAATATTTATTAGATATCTAATGAATATTCATAAGAGTTTGAAAAATAAAATATATTTAAACATAGGAGGAGTCTAGATGTATCTAGTTGAGGGAAATGTAAAGATTGAGAATAAATTGTATTTGGATAAAAGAAATTTAGATACATCTAATTAAGAGAAATGTAAAAGTAAATAATGAAATATATTTTGGACAAAATGGAGTCTAGATGCATACATTTAAAATCCTTTAGTTAATTTATGAGAGAGAATTTTTTTAAAACAAAGTATGATTTTAAGTAAATGGGTTTCAAATTTTATCTATTAAAATGAATTAATGGATGAAATGGATATTCATCTATTAAAATAGGTTAACAATTGATTAGATGATTTTAATTATTTTTTGATGAATCCCAGTTGAATTAATGATTAATTTTTTAACCATATATTATAATCTAATCCAAAATTAGTCCATTTAATTCATCTATTTGCTACTTTTATATACAATAGAGGAAGACAAGTGTTCGGTTGATTGTTAGAAACGTAACAGAATTTTCACGTCTAGTTATCCAAATCAAAAATACCCTATAAAACATAGTTAAATATGTAGTGTGGTGGTTTGGAATCTTATTATATTTATGATTTGGTTGCTCTTCTTGAGAAGCTATAATAATTTTAATATTTAGTTTATATGAAAATAATAAATTTTAATCTTAAAAATTAAATAAAATATCTTGTAACTTGTATCAATCTTAATTTTTAGGTGTTAAAATAATTCAAGTTTTAAAATAAACTATAAATATCCACTTGCGTAAATCTTAACAAAATATATATTTAATTTTTAAAATATGTCATACATATATAAAATTAACTTAAAATGTATGTTAGAATTATAAAAGTAAAGTGATTGAGTAAAAATGTTATAACTAAATTAAAAAAAAGAAGAAAATAAGTTAAAAATTTAAATATAAATTAAAATAATTGAGATAATTTATGCCTTTGTCCAATAGCTACCAATAGAGCTACCAATAAAGCTGCTCCAATTATTTGAGAGTTTACTCTTCACATTATTATCATCAGTTTAAATTTGTTGAGAAGCTATGCGAAATACAATTTTTATAAATTTATTATGTCCAACATTAAAAAAAAACCTACTTCAACAGCTTATGAAAAGAACTATTCCACGAAACACAAATTTTCTTATCACGACACTAAAATATAGTGCCACTTATTTGAAAAAAAAGATAATTTCTTTTATCATATACAAAATCCAGTAGTTATTAAGTACGTATGAAAATTTGTTTGTCGCTGAAAGTATAATATTTGCTTATATATTGATAACACTAACTCTAAATTAAATCTAAACTCTAATTTTTTGTTTGGATATAAACCAAAAATATTTTTATATGATTTTGTTTATTTGAATTGTTCTATAGGCCTAATCTTTTTAAGCCGGGACTATCTAAACTCTAATTCTTCCATACCAATTTTGTTAAAAGCAATATATGATAGTAAACTGTTTTTCCATGTATATATATATATATATATATAAACTTATAACTCAGATATTATAAGTAGAAAGTTGGATGGGTAAGATCCAAGCCCACAAGTTCATATTTTAGTGAAATATATTTTTTATATATATATATATATATATATATATATATATATATATATATATAAACTTATAACTCAGATATTATAAGTAGAAAGTTGGATGGGTAAGATCCAAGCCCACAAGTTCATATTTTAGTGAAATATATTTTAATCTCACCGTCAATTATTTTTTTACTGATAGTATATATACATTATACTAACAATTTTTATTATATTTATTTATATAATATAAACAATTTTTAAAATTTTACACACTTATATAATTACCTACTTGTTAATATACTTGATTAATTTTTTTTTATTTGAAAAGAATAGAAATAACTATCACTATAACTATATTTTTATTTTATATAAAATTTTGAAAATATATTTTACATCCTAGAGGAGCTATAATTAGAGATACCATTATTTCTAGTACAGAAGTTTCTATAAAAATGGGAAATACCCTACCTTTGAGTGGAGTTTAAACTATAATTTATGTAATTGGAAGTAACAAATTAGGTTTACGGTGAAACATAGAAATCGATCACTAATCTAATTTGAGTACTTCTACAGGATAGATCTCAACAAAAAACTAAAGAGTAACGACAGCAAGTGACTGAGTTGAGTAGTTCCTCATATAGAATTATTGACTATAGAGATATAGTAATATGGAGAAGATAAAATTGTTTCAAGCACCGACAGAAATAGAAGCACCCCTTGTTTCAAAGAGGGGAGGATGAGTTATTCACATTTCATTTGATGGTCAGAGGCGGATTGAAAGCTAAGCAGTGATAATTCTAAGGCTTTCCAAAAAAAAAAAATAGAGATATCTCCTACATTACCCATATTATGTGTACAGAGTGACGTAATTTCATAAAGTTATTCCAGAGAAACCAAACACTAGATCAAAATTTATTAAATAATATAAATTAACTAGTGAGTGCCTTACATGAGCATTTTAAAAAATCTTAATCGTGATGTAATTTTTTGCATATATTATTACTGTATAAGTATTATGCATGGGGATAAAAGAGGAAAAGGAATGCATTTATATTTAATATAAACTCATTTTTTAAATTTTTATCTTTTTATTTATCAGGTTTTATTTTCTTTATTGTCAAATATTGTAAGTGTAATTCTCCTCAATAATATATATTATCAATTTTTTTAAATGTGATATTTTTCTATACTAAAAATAATTTAAAAATATTGGTATAGAAAAGATGTTGAGACTGAAAAAGAGAGAAAATTTTTTTTTAAAGAAAAAACATGTGACATAATTCACTTTCAGTTAAGACACGTGACTTAACTCATTTTTAGGTAAGACATGTGACTTAACTCACTTTCAAAGTAGAGAACTCAAATTTAATATATTGGGATGGGTTATTTTAACCATTTATGTTTTCTTTTGGATAAAATAGAAAAAAAAAAAACCACCATACCACCATATCATATTATAAAATTAATTTAAATTCTTAACACTCCTTATTCTTAAGATTTGATGAATGAAAAGTAAGTCATAAGTCTTGATTTGATTGAGTGCTTGTTACATAATTTAAATTTTGAGTATTAACTTATTTTATACTTAAAACAACTTATAACTAATATTTTATTAAAAAATTTTTTAATAAAAAAGTGATTTTTTTCTTAAAAATTCACTCCAAACATGTACTTATTTGGTAAGTTTTGCTTTTTTTGGTCTTCAATGGTATGCAGAAAAGAGAACAGTACCGACAAATAATGCCTAAAAACAAATGATACAACTTGTCAAGAATATAGCCATACGCACTAGACAAGCTCATTTGGGGTTACTGAAAGAGCCCACTCCAACTACAAAGCTCTACCAGCGGGTGAGTCCTCCTGCAACAACTTTAGAATTGATGTAGGAGTCTGCCAGCATTAATTTGATGGAAGGCTATTCCTCAGGCACTGTTTCACGTACTCGTTGGCTGCCGCATTACCTTCTCTCCTAACTCAGAGGAACCCACACTTTTTGAAGTAATCCCCGATCAGAAGGATGCCTTCAATGAGGGTCTTAATTGGCCAGTGTGGTGGAGAGCCTTTGCAAGCCTCAATTAGATCTCTGCAGTCTGATTCAATCAAGATCCGTTTCCAGCCAAGGTTCACTGCTAGATTCAACCCTTTTCTTACAGCAATTGCTTCAGCTATGAGGCTAGAGGCCATTGGAATTTTCCTTGCCATTCTTTTGATGAGATGGCCCTTGTTATCTCTGGCAATGGCAGCGACAATGACAACTCCGGGGCCTTTGGCTTCGACAAAACCTGCATCTACATTAATCTTGAAGCAGTCTCCTGGGGGTGGACGCCAGAGACACCTCTCTCTGGTAGGTTGCCTTCACCATGGTATCTTTCAATGTTCCTATCCTTCCTGCAAGCAAGCTGGAATTCATTTTTAAAATTAACTGCACTATTTAAAGTTAACAGAGGGTTAGGCTGTTTTCCTTCAAGTACAAATCGATTTCTCCTTCTCCATATGGCCCAGAGAACCATGGCTTTAATGGAGAATCCCTCCTCTTCAAACTCTTAGAAATGCCTTAGGGCTTCTACTTTCCTCATGATCCATTCTTTAATCCTTGTGATGTTCTCTAATGATGGGCTGAGCTGCAATTGACTACTGAACCAAACAGGTTGAGTCCTAAAGTTGGCAAAAGTACAAGAAGGAGGGTTAAATTGTGCTCTCTAATTTTGAATTTTTCTACAAATACAATCACCTTTCTCAAATATAAATACTTAGAGTTGAGAAAGTTCAATGGTAATACATATTAGAGTTGAGTAAGTTCAACTTTCTCAACTATTTCAAATATTTTCAAATGCATTGTAATGATGCAGATTAGTTCAAGATATCTTTCGAAATAAGTTTTGAAACTTATAAATCAAATGTAGTTCTTCAAAAATGATTTGGATCATATTTAAGCTCGTGGAAGATTAATTTTCAAACACTTGAGTTGGTTGAGCAGATCGTTCCAAACAGTGTTAACCTTAAGTTGAACAAAATCACTTAGAGATAAAAAAAATATGCATATAATTGAAAGTAAGGTGAGAGATAAGGTAAAAGAGAGCTTAACACTAAGATTTATACTGATTCACACCAAATCACGTGGGCTATATCTAGTCCCCAACTACTTGCTAAGATTTTCTATTATGAATCTGAGTATTCTTTTCTTCCCAACATCTCTAGGCTTTTACATAAGTATTTTTTATTCAACACTAGCCTTTCCAGGCTAGAAACCGAATAGTCTTTCTTTGACACTAACTTCTCCAAGCTAGAATATAATAGCTGTGGCTAACACAAATCGTTAGCTCACTTTTGATGCCATAAGATCAGATATTACAATGTATATTTTGTAGTGGGTTACTCTTGAAAACACTCAATGAGTGGATACACACAAGTTACAGAGCAATGTTTTCACTTACAATATGATTTTAGCTAAAGTAAGATCTCGTAGGTAGGTACAAAATAGATTAAAAGAGTAATTTCTGAGGTTCACTAAGAGTTTTTGCAGTTTAGCCTTGTAAAATCTTCTAACCTCTAAATGTTTGTGTTGAGATCTTTATATAGTCTTCAAGAACTAGTCGTTGGAGCTTTGGAGAGGTATATTATCCATTAGACAATCACTAGCTGTTGTAACAGCTACTTTCAGATGACTCAGCATTCTGTTACACTTTGTCCATAAGTAACTTGAGAAAGTTTAGTATGACTCTTCTTAACTCTAACTTTCTCAACTAACTTTCTCAATTCTTGGCTCTTCTCAGTTTGATTTCTCCGTACTTGAATGATGTTGTCTTGTCAAAATATGTAGAGAAATCTTGCTCTTGAATATCTTTTAGACTTATAATCTTGTCTTTATGAGATCTTCAAGTTTCATCAAATTTAGCCATAACCTTTCCTAAGTTCTAGATGATGCCTTTTCTGATCAACTTTCTCAAGTCTTCCTTGACTCTACTCACTAAGTTTTGGTGATCCTCCAGCCATCCAATGATCTTTCTCATCTATGATCTTGAGATCTGCATATTAAACCTTAGAAAAACATCTTACAAAAACACTTTAATCGACTTAAGTGTGTTAGAACAATAATCCAATATCTCAACATAGTTTGTTTATCATCAAAACAAATGGAAAGAATTAACTTAAGAGAGCTTTGGAGTTTACAAACTCCCTTACAATCTCCCCATTTTTGTTGATGACATTATTTGAAAATTTTGATAAATTGCATGGCTTGAAAAGGTTTACCATTTTTGCCTCATAGAATAAGAAGGGTTAGAGCATAATGCTTGAGAAGGTTCAGTAGCTCCCCCTTAACCTGTGACTCATTTAATATCATTAGCAAAAATAGTAATCTTATCATGAATTAGACAACATGGCAATTTATATGATTAGTATTAGAGCATGTGTATGACCAGAGTAAATGAAAACAAAATAAAAAAAATTAGAGTAATTAATAAGCATCAAAGCATATAAATGATAAACATCAAAGCACAAAGAATTTGAACAATAAAATTCATTAGTTTCCCCTCAAAATGATCATACAAAAAGGTTTAATACTTAAGTACTCAAAATATTTCCCTTATGTCATTAGAAAAGATTAAAATTAAAATTTTCAATCATTACTACTCCTCCTTTTGTCATTAATCAAACTAGAAAAGTTAAGGATGAGAGGAGTATTAGCCATCATAGAACAATTAAGAAGCATGAGGTTTACTTGAGGATGATTCATTTGAGGATGAGAGAGATGGAGAAACTGTTGTCTTCGGGCAGGACAGGGAAAGTGTGGTCTTCTGAAAGTGTTAGGCTACATCTCATTTTTATACTTCCCTTGCCACCATTCTTCAAACATCATAAATCTATCCATGAACTCATGAATGCTTGAGGGAATCTCCTTCAGTCCTTTATGCATTTCTTTCCACAGTGCTTCTTGGCCTTTTTGAAGTTTCTTGACTTGAGAGTTAAGTCTTTTCAACTCATCCTTTATGGAATGTTAGGTCTACATGGCTAGTTTGAGGGAGTTATCTCAGGTTGAGTGGAAACATGATAGGTTTCACTAGCTTCCATCCTTGTAGCTTTCCCATCTCCTGATTGAGCTTGATCTGTTCCCCTTCAAGCTAATTCAGGAATGAAAATTGAGAATTTCTTTTCTGGAGATGTGGGAGGTTCATCATGAATCCCTTTAAGTACCACAATTCAAATGCTGCTCTTAAGTTGATCTTTATGAGAAACTCCAAGATCACGTAAAAAATTAGAGACTCCAAGTAAGGAGTTTCTAGTCTTGGGCTTATCACAAGTGTTAACACCTTATTGCTCTTTCCGTCCTTGGTCAGCATCAAAAGCTGTTTTCTCCATTTCTTTCTTAGTTGTCTTCTCTGTTTGATGTTGAGAATGTTCATATGCATTACTGAACTCATCTTCTTAGCTTAAGCTTTTTCTTCTTCTTTTTCTTCTCTTCCTTTTTCTTTTTGTTTTTCTTCTTCTTCTTCTTATGGAGTATGAGAGATTAAGGGCCCTTCTTGAAGTAGGCTTCTTTATGGGAGAGCTGTACAATGATATTAACAATGAACAAGTCAGAATCCACGTACATGAAAGGTTGAGAAGGATCAACAGCAGGTTTCTCAACACCATTTCCAGATTGTTTAGCATCAGATCTAATAGGAATATCTTCAATTGACATGTAAACTTCTTCTTCAAGTACTAGTCTGTCTTGTGTAGCTTTAGGAATGCCTTGAGAAGGTTGTTCCAACTCATAAGAAGGTTAATTAGTGACTTGAGAAGGTTGCTCAAGAACTTGAGAAGGTTGCTCTGAAGTAGGTGTTGGTCGATCAGGGACTTGAGAAGGTTCACTAGCACTCTTTTCAAGTGTCTTGCTTTTCTTCTTCTCCTTCTTTTTCTCTTCCTCGCTTCTTCTTTCTTTGCTTTTTTTTTTCTTTTTCTTTCTCCTTTTCAGCCTTCTCTTCTTCTGTTGCCTCATCTTCCTTCTTTTCTTCCTCTTGAGGCTTTAGAGTCTTGTCATGTCTATGCTTAGTCCTTTCTTTAAGACTTTTCTCAGCTGGTTCACGTTTCTCTAAGTACATCAGCTTTAAATCTTTCTTTGAGAAGACATGACCTTCTTACTCAGATTCTTCTTGACTCAAGTTCAGATTGAAATGCTTGAACACCTTGGTCAGCAACATGCTATAGGTCAAGCTATCTGATCTTCTGGGATTTCTCACAGTAGCAATCATGAACTTCATCACTAGGTAATTAAGATTCAGCTTCTTTTTCTCTTTAAAGTGATACATAATCACCATTTCAGATACTAAAATCTTCTCAGTGCTCTTAGCCCTTGGTAGTGTAATGTGACAGGATAGAGAATTGATGAATTTGGCCATAGAGTTTAACTTGTCAGTAGTGTGGGGGTGATTCTTGTTCTCTTAACAAGGTGTCAAGAACATTTTCTTCACTTATGTTTTGTCTACTCCACTAAGAATCATTCTCATACAAGGTACTCCATTATCCTTTACACCAATGACTTTAGCCTGTACTTGTGCATCCACAGTGATTAGAATACCATTCAGCTTATATGAGAGAGAAGGGAGCTCATCCACAATTTTGGCAGCTGCGTAGTAGCTTCTCACCAATCTTGGGTACATAAGATCATAGATCTTGAGAAACTTCCTCCACCCAAGCTTTATGACTTCTTCCTTAACATTCATTCATTCTTTAGCCATTTCAGTGAAGGAAATGCTCTGTCCATGCATTATCTTTACCAATTCAGTTAACAAAGTATTTGCTTTAAGAATAATAGTGGTAAGAGAGAGCAAATACACAGAGTTTATACTGGTTCGACCAAATCTACGTGCCTACATCCAATCCCCAATGAACTAGCTGAGATTTTTATATCACCAAGTAATTTTTCTTTCACCTTATCATTTTCAAGCTAGATTATAAGTATTATTTTCACACCTAGCCTTTTTTGACTTTTCAGAATCTACACACAGGCTACTACCGAGTCTAGGATACAAGAAAAGATGAAGTTTGTGTTTTGGTTTGCTCTCAAAATCACTCAAAGAGTGCATACGCAAGAAGAATATAGAGCAAGTGTATCTCTACAAATAAATAAACTATGAATGAAAGTTTAATAAAACAACAGAGAATGATATAGATGAGTAGGAATGAAAATAATTGATTAGAATGGTTGTATCTTCACAATATATGTGCGTGTAAAAAGCTTCCTTTCATCTTAGATCAGCTCCATATATAAAGTTGTTTGAAAACTAGTCGTTAGAGCATTAAATGCTACTATAGGGTCATAAGTTGTTGGAACCATTGGGCTTGTCCTGTAGCTCTGCTACAATAGCTTTTTGACAACTTTTGTTTAGTCTTTTCTCTTGAACTTGCTACCATGAGACTAATTTCCTTCAATCAAAATAATCTGATTCCAGTTTTCTAACTTGTATAATTTTCTAAGTTAACACACTCAAAATGATGGTGAGAGCAATAATTCCACAATACTTATGTTGTTTGTCATTCAAAACTTAGACATTTTGACTTTGGAGCTTACAAGCTGATCTCTTCCTTTTCAAAGGTTCACCTTTCTTTTTGGGTTTCGCAAGAGCTGGTTTAGCTGGTGCAAGTTTAGCTTTAAGAGCTTCCTTAGTTTTAGACTCAGTCATGGCAAACATCAAGATTCGTTCCGTCTCAGATGAAGTCTCTTATTTAGAAGACATTAATTTTTGAGCTGATTTCTTGATTCTCATAGCCGAAAGGAGTAAAAAGGGTTTGAGAAGTATGAGAGTGAGAGAGTAAGATGAAGGTGAGAGAGAACAAGGAGTTGCGAAGATAAGGGTTTTTAGATTTTGATCTGAGGTAATACAACTTTGCATGCAACCTTCTCATCTCTTGGAAGTAACTTTCTCCAGTGGCCATGCTTTTCTAATGTGCTCAGATTACTTTCTCACATCCATAAATCTCATAATAATTATACAAAATCAGGTAATTTTCACAAATTCAAAGCAATCAATATCATAAGCAATTAAATATTCATAATCAATCACTTGAGAATAGTCATGTTCAAGTTATCCCTAAACATGATCTTTCTTCACAAAGGGGTTTTGTAAAAATATCTACCCATTGGTGGTTAGTATCAATGAATTTAAGTACAAAATCTCCTTTCGGAACATGACCTTGAATAAAATGATGTTTAATATCAATGTGTTTTGACCTTTGAATGCTACATAGAATTCTGAGAGAGTTTTACAACATTTGTATTATCACAAAAGATAGGAATGTGGTTTTACCTCAATGAGTAATCCTTAAGTTGATATTTGATCCATAAGAGTTGTAAGTAACAGCTGGTAGCAGATACATATTCAACTTCCGCAGTTGAAAAAGTAATAGAATTTTGCTTATTGCTAGATCATGTCACTAAGGCTTTTCTAAGAAGGTAACATCCACCACTTGTATTCTTTCTTTCTACTCTATCTCCAGCAAAGTCAGCATCAAAATATCCTACTAGATTAAAATTTGACATTTCTTATACCACAAACTAAGGCTAGATGTTCCAAGTAAATATATAAAGATTCTCTTCACAGCCTTGAGATGAAATTCTTTAGGATTTGCTTGAAAACTTGTACATAAACACACACTGAAAACAATGTTAGGTTTGTTAACAGTCAAGTAAAGTAGTGATCAAATCATGCCACGATAAGGTTTTTCACTAATTAATTTACCTTTCTCATCTTTATCAATGACCATTGATGGATCATTGGTGTTCTTATTGGCTTTGCATTTTCCATATTAAATTTTCTCAACAAGTCTTTGGTCATTTTTCTTGGTAAATGAAGATTCTAGATTTGTCTTATTTGATTTTCAAGCCAAGGAAGAACTTCAGTTCTCCCAACATGCTCATATCGAACTCACTTTTCATCTAATCAGAAAATTCTCTGCATAACTTTTTATTTATTGACCTAAAAACTATATCATCAACATATATTTGAACTATTAAAAGATCATTCTTAAGGATTTTTTTAAATAGGGTAGTATCCATCTTTCCTCTAGTAAATCCATTTTCAATGGGAAAGTTACTCAACTTATCATACCAAGCTCTAAGGGCTTGTTTAAGATCATAAAGAGCCTTAGACAGTTTAAAAATATGGTTGGGAAACTTCTCATTTTCAAAGGTAGGTGGTTAATGTACATAAACTTCCTCATTTATAAATCCATTCAAGAATGCATTTTTAACATCCATATGAAATAGTTTAAACCCTTTAAATGATGCAAATACAAGCAGAATTCTAATTGCTTCAAGTCTAGCTACAGGGGCAAATGTTTCATCAAAATCAATATATTCTTGTTGATTATACCCTTGAGCTACTAGTCTTAGTTTGTTTCTTGCCATATTGCCACCCTCATCTAGCTTGTTTATGAAAACTTATCTTGCGCGATCAATGAGTGATTCTTAAGTGTAGGAACTAGGGTCCAAACTTTGTTTCTTTCAAACTGATTTAGCTCCTTTTGCATTGCCATAATTCAAGCTTCTTCTTTGAGAGCTTCATCTATATTTGTAGGCTCAAATTGAGAAAGTAGTGCAAGATTGTTGGTGTTGCTTCTTCTTACACCTACAAATGTCTCTCCAATGATCAACTCCTTTGAATGAGAAGGATGCTGCTTCCATTCTTTTGGATGTTGAGAAGGTTGTTAAGAAGGGTCTTGAGAAGGTTGATGACTCTTCTCAGCAGCTTTTTCATGTTGTTCTTTAGATTGATCTTTATCATCTTTCTTCTCTTGGGTTTTCTCACTCATATTTAGCTATTCCATTTCATCCTCTAAGTTTGCAATTCTTTTTTTTCTCAGCAAGAGGATTAGTTTCATCAAAATCAACATGCATACTTTCTTCTACAACTAGAGTTCTATATTGTACACTCTATAAGCTTTAGAAGATGTAGAGTATTCGAGAAAAATTCCCTTATCAGATTTAGAATCAAACTTTCCTAATTGATCTTTGTTATTTAGAATGAAACATTCACAGTCAAATGCATGAAAGTATGAAATGTTGCGTTTTCTTCCCTTTCACAAGTCACAAGAGGTTTTTAACGTGAACTGTCGAACTCACTCAAATTAACCAGGCTTATAAAGAAATTTGTAATATAGGACAACCTGAATCGTCTCCCAAGGAATTTTGCATAGGACTAAATCACTCAATTAAAAAATAAAACAATAAACAGGGAGGGTTTAATTCAATTGAAATTAAAGCAAGATATAAAATGAAATTAGAATAAGAGATAAAACGAAATTAACAAATTAAAAGCAATCAACCAACCAAGAATTGAGGTTTCAAGGACATCCGTCACTGGACAAAGAATTATTGAATTTAGTGGTTGACCCTAAATAAATCGGAATCCCTACATTCATATAGGAACCCTCTCTACTAGACAATCACCTAGCATTTAATCAAACACTTGGCGCATTCACTCATGCCATCACACAGTATTCACTTTAACCTGTTTTGATTTTAAATCCCTTGGGTTAATCAACCTAAATATTAAATCTAACATTTAATCCCTTCCTCTGGATGATCAAAATAAAGAAATCATAGACAAACCTCATCCGCTCAGATTCAACTTACACAATCATGTTGCTCAATTCAAGTAAAGGGGGAAGAGAAACGAATCCAGTTCATGGAGAGCACGGGTCATCTGGATTCAACAATAGAATCCTCAACTCATGTGTTGATTGAACGAAAAGTTAGCCTACCATGGCTTTGCACAAACGGAAAATGAAAAAGAAAGAAAAGGAAGAACAAGATGAACAGAAGAGAGAAGAGAAGAGAGGCATTAGATCTAAAATTTCACAAAATGTAAAAGCTGCTGTTCGTGTTGCCCTAATATGCTATTTAAACCTAAAACTAAACCAGGTCAGGGGTTCCAAAACTGGCCCAAATTAAAACATAACTAAAGGCTTTGGTCCTATGTAATTTGGGCTCCTAATTACAAAGTTAAGCCCAATTAACTAAATATAGTTCCAGAATTCAGTGACTGACTTTGGCTCTAGTTTTGACTACCTTCTTGTCCGAATTTAGCCTTCAAGCCTCTAATGCCATTTGTAGCTCTTTGGGTTATCTGCAAAATGAAAAAAGAATGAGGTTAATCGGATACCTAGAACAAAAGTTATGATCAAAATACTGGAATAATGTAAATATGAAAAATTAACACGAAAATAAATTAAATCCAATTAAAACCCAAAAGTCCAATTTAGACAAAAAACCATTAATTACACACTAAACAGCCCTAAAATCATTAATCAAACGCAACAATTAAGTGTGATAAAATTTAATTATCAAATGCCCCCATACTTATCCTTTTGTACTCCTGGGCAAAATTTAAAACTCAAAACAAAACTAAAGAAATAATAAAATAAAGATAAAGACTAAAAGATAAACTACTCATTTCTAACAATTGTCAAGAATGTAAAACTTCAAAAGATCAACCAATCATGACAGAAATTTCCTCATCTCAAATTATAAAACATGACAATCTCAATTGATTATGCTAATTACGCAAAATGACCTCTCAAGGTATGTTCTCAATCAATCTCTCAAGTGCATAGGGTAGCAAGTGTATCACTCAAATTCCACTCAAGAAAATTGCCCTACCATAAGCTTGCTCAAATTCTACTTCTCCACTACTCAAAACATATGCATGCACAAATCAAGAGGACTTATTATTCAAGGTTGTAATGGGGTTATGGTGAAGGTATGGACAAGTTTGGAATTGAAGGGTTAAGCACCCAAGAAATTTAAAAGAGCATTAGTCAAGAAACACAAAGGTTTGCTCGAAACCAACTAAGTGATGAAATGCATTTTTTACAAACAAATCGCCTCTTTCAACAAAACTCATTTCCTTCCCCAAAACTCAATATTACACACCAAATTTTTCTCAAATTGACATTTTTTATCATATATATATATATATTTTTTTTTTTTTTTCAAATTTTTCTTCTTTTATTTTTTTTTGTTTTTTTCTCTTTTTTTGTTTGAAGACTTCCATAATTACTTACACAAGCACAATGACCAAACTAATGCCAAATGACAATTAGCATCAAATACCTCCCCCCACACTTAAAATGTTGCACGCCCTGGGAAACCCCCACACTTAAACACAAACACTAAGGTGAAACCAATGCTCAATAAATTTCTAAGGTGCGGAATAAAATAGTTTTACACTTAGGCTTGTAATATGGCTAAGACAAGGATGATACAAAAAGGCACAAAGGGGCTAAACGAACGGGAATATAATGCAAGGGATGGCTATTTGGCCAAAGTGATAAATGAAAGAAAGAAGACCTTTATAATATTTATGCATGCCAGTGAAAAATGTAATTTCAAAAAGAAAAAGGGCAAGTTTTAAAGAACAAAATCATAAGCAGAAACACACAAGAAATAAAGAATGGCAGAAAATAAATTCCATTCATTCACACAGGCGCAAAATCTAACAAGGGTTAATACCAGCACGTAATCAGCATCACAAAATCAACTACCAAGTCAGATAATCTAAGAGTTGAGAAATTCAGTCTAACCAGAATGATCCATCAAAAACAAAATATCCAAGTTCAACACTATGTACATCTCAACAATTATCACAAGGAGGCTTCAGACTGTATTATTCACAAAATCCTGTTATTAACAATCAAAGTTAAAATTAAAAGTGCAAAGAAAAGAAAAGAAAAATAGAGAAAAGAGGAAGAAGACTCCCTATCCTCCTTAGGGAGGGTACGTGGCATCAGTGAGCCTAATCTCTGCCTCCACAGGCTGTTGCTGGGGTCTCTCATAAAAATGCTTAAGGCGATGTCCATTCACTGTGAAAGTCTTCCTGGTCTGCTCATCACACAGCTCCACTGCACCAAAAGGAAAAACATTAGTAATCACAAACGGACCATCCCATCTAGATATAAGTTTACCAAGTATAAATTTGAGACGGGAGTTAAATAAAAGGACTTTCTGGCCCACTTTAACCTGTTTTGATTTTAAATCCCTTAGGTTAATCAAACTAAATATTAAATCTAATATTTAATCCCTTCCTCTAGATGATCAAAATACAGAAATCATAGACAAACCTCATCCGCTCAGATTCAACTTGCACAATCGTGTTGCTCAATTCGAGTATAGGGAGAAGAGAAATGAATCTAATTCATGGAGAGTACGGGTCCTCTGGATTCAACAACAGAATCCTCGACTCATGGGTTGATTGAACGGAAAGTTAGCCTACCATGGCTGTGCACAAATAGAAAACGAAAAAGAAAGAAAAAGAAGAACAAGATGAACAGAAGAGAGAAGAGAAGAGAGGCGTTAGATATGAAATTTCACAAAATGTAAAAACTGCTATTCGTATTGCCCTAATATGCTATTTAAACCTAAAACTAAACCAGGTCAGGGGCTCCAAAACTGGCCCAAATTAAAACATAACTAATGGCTTTGGTCCCATGTAATTTGGGCTCCTAATTACAAAGTTAAGCCCAATTAACTAAACATAGCTCCAGAATTCTGTGACTGACTTTGGCTCCAGTTTTGACTACTTTCTTGTCCGAATTTAGCCTTCAAGCTTCTAATACCATTTGTAGCTCTTTGAGTTATCTGCAAAACGAAACCTAGAACAAAAGTTATGATCAAAATACTGGAACAATGTAAATTTAGAAAATTAACACAAAAATAAATTAAATCCAATTAAAACCCCAAAGTTCAATTTAGACCAAAAACCATTAATTACACACTAAACAGCCCTAAAATCATTAATCAAATGCAACAATTAAGTGTGATAAAATTCAATAATCAGTTTTATTTAATATTGGCCTTATCAAACTCTGTTTATGATATAGCATGAAATACTTACAGCTTCTGCCTAAAAATATTTTCTTAATTCAATGGTCACAAAGAAGAGTCCTAATTATTTCTTGTAGTGTATGATTTTTTCTTTCTACAACCCCATCTTGTTGAGGAGTTCTTGGACAAGAGAAATTGTGCATTATCCCATTTTCATCACAAAAAGTTTTAAATAAAACATTTTCAAACTCTCCTCCATGATCACTTTTAATGGCTATAATATAAAAAACTTTTTTATTTTGCACTCTTTTACATAAGGTTCTAAAGGCCTAAAAAAAATCATCCTTGTGTGCTAAGAAGAGTACCCATATGTATCTTGAGAAATCATCAACTATCACAAAATCATATTTTTTTCCTCCCAAACTGGCTGTCTTAGTAGGATCAAATAAGTCAATATATAACTGCTCTAAAGGTCTATGAATTGTGACAATATTTTTTGGTTGGAAACTTGATTTTGTTTGTTTGCCTTTTTGGTATGCTTCACACCTCATATCTTTCTCAAATCTAATTGTCCGAAAGCCTTTAATAAGATCATGTTTGAATAGTTTTTAAATGGTTTTTATGTTAAAATGACCAAATCTTTTATGCCACAATCATTTTTCATTTTTCAGAGAGACAAAGCATTCAACATTTTGACTTGAGAGGTCCTCTAAGTCTACACTATAAACATTCTTGTCTCTTTTGACTAAAAAAAGGATCTTGCCAATGTTGGAATTTCTCATAATGCATTTTGTAGGTTTAAACATTACTTCGTAGCTATTGTCACAAAACTGACTTATGCTAAGAAAGTTATGTTTTAAAATTTTCACATAATAAACATCATTGACTATGGTAGAGTTTGCCTTACTAATTTTACCTATGTCAACAATTTTTGCCTTGCTGTTGTCACCAAATGTGACATCACCACTATCTCTTGCTTCAAGTGATAGGAACTTGCTTCTGTCTCCTGTCATGTGCCTTGAGCACCCATTGTCTAGATACTATCTTTGTTTCCTTTTCTTTGACATTATGCACATCTACATGAGAAGCAACTATAGATTTAGATACCCAAACTTTCTTGGGTCCTCTCGGGTTAGTGTCCTTAATCTTAGGTGGTTTGTTTTTGTAAACACATGATGATGCCTTATGGCTAGTCTTGCAACAAAAGCAAGTCACTTCAAATTTCTTGGCAGGAACAAAGAAATGTTTATACCATTTTTGCTTGACATCCTTTTTGTATCCTAGGCCAGCTTTGTCAAAGGCATATATTTGACTTCCTAAAAGTTTCTCAAGATTTTTAATGCCATTAACAAACTTGGCTTGGTCTTTAGTTAGCTCTTCAACTTTCTCCTTCAACTCTTTTGTTTCATTTGTCACTTTAGAAGGTTACTGAGAAGATAGTTGAGAAGATTCAATAGTTTTCAGCTTAGTAGAGGCATTAAATTAGCATTTAGCTTTAAAAAACTTTCATTTTCCTAGCTCAAAGGATCTTTCTCAGCTTTCAAAATCTTATTTTCTTTCAAATTTTCAGAAAGCTTTTTCTTTAAAGAGGTATATTTTTCAATAAGAATGTTTAAGTCAGATGAAAGTTCATCAAATGCACTTTTTCTAAGTTCATCATACGAAAGTTGAGAAGGTTTATAATCTGATAACTCATCATCAGTTTCAACTTCTTGCTCATTTGCTACTAGACAGAAGTTGGCTGTTTCTTCTTGATCATCATCATCTGAGGAGTCTTCATCAAGATCCCCCCATGTAGCCAACATTCCCTTCTTCTTGGATAATTTCTTTTGAGTTTCTTTAGTAGGGATAGTCAGTCCTGATGTGACTAGGCTTTTTGCACTCATAGCATATAATTTGTCCTTTGCTACTGCTAGAGTCATCCTTCTGCAGATCCTTCTTTGACTAGAAATTCTTGTTTCCTTTGCTTTTCCTTTTCAACATTCTTTAAATCTTTCTTGGGATGAATGTCAACCCATTCCTATCAGAAGTTTCTTTTTCCTCATCACTTTCATAATTTGAACTATTATAGTGTTCAGTGCTTAGGGTTAAGAAGAGTATTGAGAATGTTGTTTGTTGTGACCTTTCAAAATTGTCCTAAGAGTATAGATTTTCCTTTTCTTGGGATATCTTCATTCATTTCAGCTAGCTCTTGTTCATGAACCTTCAGGGATCCAAGTAGTTCATCAAGCTTCACAGTTGACAGATTTTTAACCTCTTGGATAACTGTGACTTTAGGTCTCCAAACCTTAGGTAAGCTTCTCAGAAGCTTTCTCATATGCTATTGGTTAGTGTGTATGTCTTTCCAAGTGACTTCAAATCATTCACAATGATTGTGAATCTAATAAATATCTCATCTTTGGTCTCAATGTCTTGCATTTTAAATAATTTATATTGATGAACTAACATGCTGACTTTTGCTTCTTTAACTTGGCTGGTTCCTTCATGAGCTACCATCAAGGTATCACATATTTCTTCTGCTATGCTGCATCTAGCTATCTTGTCATACTCATTTATGTTCATTGTACAAGTTTGACAAAACTTGGCCTTGGAGTTCAGCACATATTTTTTCTTCTTATCTTCTGTACATGAATCTCTAGGCTTCTTTTCAGGTTTGCCATCAGTATGTCTGACAGAGGGAGTGTAGGGACCATATTCGATTATTCCCTAAAGATCTACATGTTGAGACTACATAAATAGCTTAATGTGATCTTTCCAGTAATAGTAGTCTCCACCATCAAAGGCAGATAGTCTATTTGTTGAGGAACCTTTAAGTATGTACGCACATCCTTGTTGGTTTGCCATACTTCTTTCTTGATCTTTGTCCTCTCACAGTTTTAGATGTACTGATAATTGAATTTTATCACACTTAATTGTTGCATTTAATTAATGATTTTTAGGGCTGTTTTGTGTGTAATTAATGGTTTTTGATCTAAATTAGACTTTGGGATTTTAATTGGATTTAATTCATTTTCGTACTAATTTTTCAGATTTACATTGTTCCAGTATTTTGATCATAACTTTTGTTTTAGGTATCCGATTAACTTCATTCTTATTTCGTTTTGCAGATAACTCAAAGAGCTACAAATGGTATTAGAGGCTTGAAGGCTAAATTCGGACAAGAAGGTAGTCAAAATTAGAGCCAAAGTCAGTCACGAAATTCTGGAGTTATGTTTAGTTAATTGTGCTTAACTTTGTAATTAGGAGTCCAAATTACCTAGGACCAAAGCCATTAGTTATGTTTTAATTTGGGCCAGTTTTGGAGCCCCTAACTTGGTTTAGTTTTAGGTTAAAACAGCAAATTAGGGCAGCTGGACGGTAGCTTTACATTGTTGGAAAATTTTCGGATCTAACGTCTCTCTTCTTTTCTCTCTTCTGTTAATCTTGTTCTTCTTTTTCTTTCTTTTTCGTTTTCTGTTTGTGCACAGCCATGGTAGGCTAACTTTCCGTTCAATCAACCCATAAATTAAGGATTCTGTTGTTGAATCCAGAGGACCTGTGCTCTCCATGAACTGAATCTGTTTTTCTTCCCCCTTTACTCGAATTGAGCAACACGATTGTGTACGTTGAATCTGAGTGGATGATGTTTGTTTATGATTTCTGTATTTTGTTCATCTAGGGGAAGGGATTAAATGTTAGATTTAATATTTAGGTTGATTAACCCAAGGGATTTAAAATCAAAACAGGTTGAAGTGAACACCATGCGATGGCATGAGTGAACGCGCCAAGTGTTTGATTAAATGCTAGGTGATTGTCTAGTAGAGAGGGTTCCTATATAAATGCAGGGATTTTGATTTGTTTAGGGTCAAACACAAAATTCAGTAATTCTTTGTCCAGTGACGGATGTCCTTGAAACCTCAATTCTGGGTTGGTTGATTGCTTTTAAATTGTTAATTTCGTTTTATCTTTTGCTCTAATTTTGTTTTATATCTTGCTTTAATTTCAGTCGAATTAAAACCCCCCTGTTTATTATTCTGTTTTTCAATTGAGTGATTTAATCCCATGTAAAATTTCTTGGGAGACGGTTCAGGTTGTCCTATATTACAAATTTATTTATAAGCCCTGGTTAATTTGAGTGAGTTCGACAGTTCACGTCATGTACTCAACCAAAGGCTGAACTCATACCAATTGAAGTTGGCAAAAGCACAAGAAAAAGGGGTTGAATTGTGCTCCTTAATTTTGAATTTTTCTACAAACACAATCACCTTTCTCAAGTATAAACACTTGGAGTTGAGAAAATTCAATGGCAATACATATTAGAGCTGAGTAGGTTCACCTTTCTCAACTATATCAAATATTTCCAAATGCATTGTAATGATGTAGATCAGTTCAAGAGATCTTTCAAAACAGGTTTTCAAACTTATAAATCAAATGTAGCTATTCAAAAATGATTTGGATCAAATTTAAGCTTGTGGAAGGTTAAGTTTCAAACACTTTAGCTAGTTGAGTGGGTCTTTCCAAACAATGTTAACTTTAAGTTGAACAAAATCACTTAAAGATCACAATAAATGCATATGATTGAAAGTAAAGTGAGAGATAAGGTAAAGGATAGCTTAATACCAAGATTTATACTGATTCACCCTAAACCACGTGGGTTACGTCTAGTTCCCAGTTACTTGCTGAGATTTTCCGTTATCATCCTGAGTATTCTTTTCTTCCCAGCCTCTCCAGGCTTTTACATGAGTATTCTTTCTTCAACACCAGCCTCTCCAGGCTAGAAACCAAGTAATCTTTCTTCGACACTAGCTTCTCTGAGCTAGAACACAGTAGTTGGGACTAACATAAACCATTAGCTCACTTTCAATCTCACAAGATTATATATTACAATGTATATTTTGTAGTGGGTTTCTCTTGAAAACACTCAACAAGTCTATATAGCTAAGTTATAAAGCAATGCTTTCACCTACAATATGATTGTAGCTAAGCTAAGCTCTTGTAAGTAGGTACAGCATAGATGAGAAAAGTAATTTCTGAGGTTCACTAAGAGTTCTTACTATTCAGCCTTATAAAATCTACCCTCTAAATGTTTATGTTGAGATCTTTAGATAGTCTTCAATAACTAGTCGTTAGAGCTTTGGAGTGGTCTATTATTCATTGGACAGTCACTACAGTTGTAACAGCTACTTTCAGATGATTCAGCATTCTGGTACACTTTGTCCATAAGTAACTTAAGAAGATTCAACGTGACTTTTCTTAACTCTAACTTTTTTGACCTACTTTTTCAAGTCTTGACTCTTCTCAATTTGATTTTTTATTGCTTGAATGATGTTGTCTTGTCAAAATATGTAAAGAAATCTTGCCCTTGAGTATCTTTCAGACTTCTAATCTTGTCTTCATGAAATCTTCAAGTCTCATCAAATCTAGCCATGACCTTTATCAAGTTTTGGATGTCGTCTTTTCTGATCAACTTTTTTAAGTCTTCCTTGACTCTTCTCACTAAGTTTCGGTGATCCTTCAGCTATCCAATGATCTTTTTCGGTGATCCTTCAGCTATCCAATAATCTTTCTCATGTAAAATCTTGAGGTCTGCATATTAATGCTTAGAAGAACATCTCATAAAAACACATTAATTCATTTAAGAGTGTTAGAGTAATAATCTAATATTTCAACATAGTTTGTTAATCATTAAAACAAATGGAAAGAATTAACTTAAGACGGTTTTGGAGCTTACAAACTCCCTTACATGTCTAAGGGCACAGCAGTAATGCATGCTCTATAGTTTATAGTCCCGAATTGCAAATTGCGCACATAAGCTATTGTTAGATGTCTTTTGTGTAAGTTATCTTGAACCAGTAGGGCATTCTTAAAATAGTTTCACAAAAAGATGTTTATTTTGCTTGGTAGGTCATGGTTCCAAACCTTTTTCCACAAAAGATCAAAGGTGATATAGGATGTGCTACTTTACTTGTTCTACTTTGAGCTTTCTACTTTTCTAGCCATGCTGTAACCCGACTTACACTCTATGGCCACACCAATTCGTCTCTTGCAACAGATTGTCTTAGTGGTATATGTAAAGCCTTGATGGCTTGGTTAGGGGGTAATGTTCATATGAGGTTATGAATATTCTAGCTTCTTCTATCTTCATTCAGCACGACTTTAATGGTAATGGCCTCTGATGAATAGTTCACATTTATAGCTTTCTCATTAGGCAGCCAGTTATCCTCCCACACTTTAATAGTCTCCCTATGTCCTATAATCCACCCACTGCTTCTTTTAAGAAAGTCTTTGCATTGTATGATACTGTGCCATGCCCAAGACACATTACTTTTTCTTCGAGCCTCCAAGAATTCTTTATTAGGGAAGTAGATGGCTTTCAAAATTTTGACCCATAATGCCTCAAGATTATTGTGAATCCTCTAGGTTTGTCTTGCTAGTAGTGCAGTGTTCAAGTGAACAAAATCTCTAAAACCTATGACTCCCTCTCTTTTGTTGAGAGTGAGACAATTCCAGTCTCTTTAATGAATTTCCCTATCCTTCCTTGTGTTTTTCCACCAGAATTGAGCTATATTTGCACTGACAGCTTTACAGACATTTTTTTGGAACTCTAACAATGGACATGTCATATGCTAGAATGGCTTGCACAACAGCTTTAATTAATACCTATTTATCTGCCTAGTTTAAGAGTTTTTCCTTCTAGCCTTCATTTTGCTACAAATTTTGTCTTTTATCCAAGTTAGAGCCCTCTTTTTTTATCTTCCCTAATCCGTTGGTTATCCTAAGTATTTAATAGGATTATCCCAATGTTGCATCCTTAGAATATGCGAAACTTGAATTTCTTTCTCTGGAGGCATATACTTGTCGAATATGATCTCAGATTTTTTAGCATTTATTCTCTAGATTGAGGCTTGGGCTTGGGCGTATTCATTTAGGATTTGGATAATCTAATAAGCTTCTCATTTCGTAGCCTTTACAAATTGTTGAGAATGGAGAATGATCATAGAAACCCGTAGTTTATGTGTAAATGAGTCAGTGAAAATACGTTGTCCTTTGTATCGTATTTTATAATACTTATGTAATTAATCTACAATAAAAGAAAATTAATGTAATATTCCTATTACATAATCTACATTATTCTATCATGATTCTTTATATATTCTACACTCCCCTTCAAGCTGGAGCATATAAAATCATATGCACCAAGCTTGTTACAAATATAACTAATTTGATGACCTTTGAGAGACTTTATGAATACATATGCTAATTAATCATTTGAATTGACAAAGTTAATGGTGATATATCTAGACAAAATCTTTTCTCGAATAAAGTGGCAATCCACTTCTATATGTTTGTTTAGTTATTTCACGA
Source organism: Castanospermum australe (assembly GCA_019955255.1). NCBI lineage: Eukaryota > Viridiplantae > Streptophyta > Magnoliopsida > Fabales > Fabaceae > Castanospermum > Castanospermum australe. The sequence continues at coordinate 112,801 of NSJW01000646.1, forward strand.
AACATTGGATTCGATGCAATGTGTAGAGCTGCTTGATTATCACAAATAGGTTGTATTTGCTTAACATCTCCAAATTTGAACTCTTGAAGCAATTGTTTCAGCCATATAAGTTCACATGTTGCCAATACTATAGTTCGATATTTTGCTTCTGCACTTGACCTTGCAACAACATCTTTCTTACTCTTCCAAGATACCAAGTTTCCTCCAATCATCATGCAATAACCTGTAGTGGAACACCTATCTAAAGGAGAATTAGCCCAATTTGCATTTGTAAAACCAATTATTTAGGTATGGTGTTTGTCTTCATAGAGAAGGCCTTAACTCGATGGTCCTTTGATATATTTGAGTATTCTGAATGCAACATCCCAATGGCTATCACAAGGAGCTTGTAGGAATTGACTAACTACATTTACAGCAAAGGAGATGTCTGGTCGAGTGATTGTAAGGTAGTTGAGCTTACCTACAAGTCTTCGATATCGCCCAGGATCTAATAAGGGCTTTTTCTATCCTAGTTAAAGCTTGATGTTCAAATCCATAGGTGTATTTACAGGTCGATAGTCTGTTATGCTAGTTTCCTCTATGATGTCAAGGACATACTTTCTCTGACAAATAGCAGCACCAATGGAGGATTGAGCCACCTTAATACTAAGAAAATATTTAAGGTTACCCAAGTCCTTAGTCTAAAAATGAAGAAATAGGTGTTGTTTTAGTTGATTGATACCGTTTTCATCATTACCTGTGATGACAATATCATTTATATATACCACTAGATAGATACTCTACTATTGAGGAGAATGGTAGTAGAAAATAGAGTGATTTACCTTATTGCGGATCATGCCAAATTGCTAAATTACTATACTAAACTATCCAAACCATGCCAATGGGGATAGTTTCAACCCATAAAGAGATCGACGTAAGTGTCAAACTAATCTAGACTCCCTCTGAGTAATAAAACCTAGAGGTTGCTCCATATAAACTTCTTCAGCAAGTTTACCATGTAAGAAGGCATTCTTAATATTAAGTTGGAATAGAGGCCGACGTCGTATGGCAGCCATGGAAAGAAGAAACTAAACAGAAGCAATCTTGGTAACAAGTGAGATTGTGTCACCGTAGCCTAAAGCATATATTTAAGTATATCCTTTGGCTACTAGGCAAGCTTTCAAATAGTTAATATGTCTATTAGGGCTAACTTTCACAACATACACCCATCGACACTCAACTGTGGACTTACTCGAAGGTAAACGAACTAACTCCTAAGTGCTGCTAAAGTACAAGACTTGCATTTCATTTACTATAGCCTATCACCATCCTAGATGGGATAATGCCTCACCTATAGTCTTGGGAATGCAAACAAATGACAAGGAGTTGACAAAAGCAAAATATGGGGAGGACAAATGGTGATAGCGTAAAAAAGTGTAAATAAGATGGGGATTATGAGTAAAACGAATACCTTTGTGAATGGCAACTAGCGGACTAGCAAGAGGTAGGAATTGGAGCGATAAAGGTGTTGGTGTGGAGCTAGAGTCCATTAGAACCACCATGGAAGTGTCTTGAAGAGAACTATAAGGAGTGGCTAGGATAGGATATCAAAGTAAGGGAACAAGAAAAATGTCAGACACTGAAGAACTCTCAGTAGGAGAAGAGGAGAAAAATTATGACTCCTTAAAGATGGTGATTGACGTGAACTGTTGAACTCACTTAAATTAACCAAGTTTATAAATAAATTTGTAATATAGGTCAACCTGAATCGTCTCCCAAGGAATTTTGCATAGGACTAAATCACTCAATTGAAAACAGAACAATAAACAAGGGGGGGTTTTAATTCGATTGAAATTAAAGCAAGATATAAAACGAAATTAGAAGCAAGAGATAAAACGAAATTAACAATTTAAAAGCAATCAACCAACCCATAATTGAGGTTTGAAGGACATCCATCACTGGACAAAGAATTACTGAATCTTGTGGTTGACCCTAAACAAATCGGAATCCCTGCATTCATATAGAAACCCTTTCTACTAGACAATCACCTAGCATTTAATCAAACCCTTGGCAGCGTTCACTCATGCCACGCACAGTGTTCATTTCAACCTGTTTTGATTTTAAATCCCTTGGGTTAATCAACCTAAATATTAAATCTAACATTTAATCCCTTTCCCTGGATAATCAAAATATAAGAAATTCATAGACAAACCTCATCTGCTTCATATTCAACTTAGACAATCGTGTTGCTCAATTCGAGTGAAGGGGGAAGAGAAACGGATCCAGTTCATGGAGAGCACGGGTCCTCTGGATTCAATAACAGAAACCTCTACTCATGGGTTGATTAAACGAAAAGTTAGCCTACCATGGGTTGATGTTTATAACTTTAATACCTTGTTATATTTTTTTTAATGAAAAATTATAATGACTATGATTTAAAACTATTATATTTTAGAAAGAATTGTATATGCATGTTATATTTTCCTCAGGTATTTTTATCTAGTCTTATTTGTTATATATTATTTCAAAAATTGTTTGTTATTACTTATGAAAAACTCGTGCCCTTCCTTGTCCCGTTTCTAGTGTAACAGGTAGTAACTGATCACTGAGTCATAAACTCATTGAAATTGCTGTTATATCCTTTCAAGTAAGGGAAAAGATGTTGTTTTTGGCTCAGCTCCTCTAGTGTGATCAAGGGAATTTTCAATTGTTTATGGTAAGCCCTACACACTATTCGTGTGAGCAACTCTGAACATTTTTCTTTTTTGGATTTGAAAGCCTTGTAGGCTAACACTCTTAGAAGTGTTCCATTATTTTTTCAAGTTGGATCCATGTTAGTTTGTTATATGTTAGTAACAGATTTAATAATTTTATGGTATTTTATTTGTAATAAATTGTTGGTGATTGAGGTTCACCTATTAGATATTACAAGTTTGAATATTGATAATTGAATTTTATCACACTTAATTGTTACATTTGATTAATGATTTTAGGGCTGTTTAGTGTGTGTAATTAATAATTTTTGGTCTAAATTGGGCTTTGGACTTTTTAATTGGATTTAATTCATTTTCGTGTTATTTTTCCAGATTTATACTGTTCCAGTATTTTGATCATAACTTTTGTTATAGGTATCCGATTAAACCTCATTTTTATTTCATTTTGCAGATAACTCAAAGAGCTACAAATGTTATTAGAGGCTTGAAGGCCAAATTCGGACAAGAAGGGCAGTCAAAATTGGAGCCAAAATCAGTCACGAAATTCTGAAGCTATGTTTAGTTAATTGGGCTTTAACTTTGTAATTAGGAGTCCAAATTACATGGGACCAAAGCCATTAGTTATGTTTTTAATTTGGGCCAGTTTTGGAGCCCTGAACCTGTTTAGTTTTAGATTTAAATAGTATATTAGGGCAACATAAACAATAGCTTTTGATTTTGGAGAAATTTCAGATCTACACCTCTTATCTTTTCTCTCATCTTGTTCATCTTGTTCTTCTTTTTCTTTCCTTTTCATTTTCTGTTTTTTTTCCCAGCCATGGTAGGCTAACTTTCCATTCAATCAACCCATGAGTTGAGGTTTTTGCTGTTGAATCCAGAGGACCCGTGCTCTCCATGAACTGAATCCGTTTTTCTTCCCCCTTTACTCGAATTGAGCAACACGACTGTGTACGTTGAATCCGAGCGGATGAGGTTTGTCCATGAGGTTTGTTTATGATTTCTGTATTTTGATCATCCAAGGAAAGGGATTAAATGTTAGATTTAATATTTAAGTTGATTAACCCAAGGGACTTAAAATCAAAATAGGTTGAAGTGAAACTGTGCGATGGCATGAGTGAACACGCCAAGAGTTTGATTAAATGCTAGGTGATTGTCTAGTAGAGAGGGTTCCTATATGAATGCAGGGATTCTGATTTATTTAGGGTCAACCATGAGATTCAGTAATTCTTTGTCCAGTGACGGATGTCCTTTGAAACCTTAATTCTGGGTTGGTTAATTGCTTTTAAATTGCTAATTTCATTTTATCTCTTGCTTTAATTTTCTCTTGCTTTAATTTTAATCGAATTAAAACCCCCCTGTTTATTATTTTATTTTTAATTGAGTGATTTAGTTCTATGCAAAAAAATCCTTGGGAGACGATCCAGGTTGTCCTATATTACAAATTTTTTTATAAGCCTGGTTAATTTGAGTGAGTTCGACAAATTCACGTCAAATTTTTGGCGCCGTTGCCGGGGAATTTTGCATTTGTTCTTTTGATCTCGATTATTGCATATTAAACAGTAGATTTAGATTAGAGTAGTTGCATTTCATTTTGTTCCTTGTTCCACACTTGAGTAGAGTAGAATAGCTTAGTAGTGTAGAAAGTGTCGAAAGTATCGCATAATTGGGCTAACCTGTGGAGTTAGGTACTGAGGCTTGGTATCCAAAGTTTATCCACCATCCTGAGCAAAACTAACCCTATTAGGGTTAATCTGGGATCAAAATCTCGAAATTCCTTCATCTGGTATGAGTTTTCTTGCTAAATTCCATCGTTTAGACCATTTTTTCAATTTTTTTTATTTTTGTGATTTTTAAAAATTGCCAAAAAATTATAGAAAATCAAAAATACATTTTAGAATTTTACTGTGGTGGTCCCATAATTTTTAAAATTCTGGTCCCATAATTTTTAAAATTCATTTGATTGTGTTTCTGATTTTATTTTGGCTAATTTTAGTGTAGTTTACATATTTTGTATGCTGTTAGTGTTTTTGCCTGTTATGCCTTATGCTGTATGATTAGGAGTAGTAGCAATGCACATGCCCTGATTGCTTTTGATCCTGAGATAGAGAGAACATTGCATGTTGCTAGAAGGGTTTCTAGGCGAAGTCATAGGATTGTTACTGAACTTGATCCTGAGTTTGAGCATATTGAGCATATTGAGCATATTGAGCATTCTAATTCTGTTCCATCTGTTAGTTTTCCTAGTTTTTCTAATAGTGTAGATTTTACTTATTCTAGTGGTAGTTTCATTAATTTTGAGAGTATGGATAATAGAACTTTAAAGGAATTGGCTACACCTGACGTTAACTATCAAACCTTTGTGCATCCAATATCCTGATCTTGATGCTGACTTTGAGCTTAAATCTAGTCTTATCCATTTGCTTTCCCAAGTTTTCATGGTCTTGCAGGTGAGGATCCACATAAAGCATTTGAAGGAGTTCCATGTGATCTGCAGCACAATGAAACCACAAGGAATTGATGAAGAGCAGATTAAATTGAGAGCTTTTTCCTTTCTCTCTAGATGGAGGAGCTAAGGATTGGCTGTACTACCTTCAACCCTCATCCATTGGAAGCTGGAACGACATGAAGAGATTATTTCTGGAGAAGTTTTTCCCAGCCTCAAGAGCCACTGCAATCAGAAAGGAGATATGTGGCATAAGGCAAGCAAATGGAGAGAATTTGCATGAATACTGGGAGAGGTTCAAAAGGCTATGTGCAAGCTGTCCACACCACTAGATATCTGATCAGTTGCTGATAGTATACTTTTATGAAGGCTTGTTACCTATGGACAGAAATATGGTGGATGCAGCCAGTGGTGGAGCTTTAGTTGATAAGACACCTGCTGCGGCCAGAGAATTGATAACAAAACATGGCAGCTAATTCCCAACAATTTGGCACTAGAGCAACCAGCAGTGGGGTGTTCTCAATTCAAGCGCCCCCAGTCCACTATCACAGTGCCCAGAAACCAGTAGTAGCGTCCAGTGCAGACCACCAAAGACTGGAAAATAGACTAGATGAATTGACCTCATTAGTAAGGTAATTGGCAGTGACACAAACAGTGCATTCTCCTACTCCACAGATAAACAGACCATGTGGTATCTGTTCTGATCCACTCCACCCACTGATGTTGCCCAACTCTGCAAGAGGGCACCTCTCCAGACCAATCAGTAGCTACAGCAGGAGTCTTTCCTGGAAAGCCACAGTATCAGCAGCAACATAATCCATTTTCAAACACTTATAATTCTGGCTGGAGAGATCATCCAAAACTTAAGGTGGAACCATAACCAGATTCAGAACCATAACCAGCTGAATTTTCCACAATACCAACATAGGCAGTTTCCACAGCACAAACAGAATTTCCAACAATCTGTACCTCCACAACCAGTGCAACAGCAGCCACCAGCCACAACAGCAGACCAGTAGTGGTCCTTCACTGGAAGATTTTGGTGAAGCAGTTTGCAACGAACAATTTGCAATTCCAGCAGAGAAACTGAATCTTCCATTCAGAATTTGCAAACTCAGATTGGGCAGTTAGCAACATCACTGAACCAGCTCCAACCCCAGTGATCTAACAACTCTCTTCCTTCACAGACAATTCCTAATCCGAAGGGGAATGTCAGTGCTATATCCCTAAGGTCTGGCAAGCAACTAGAAGAGCCCAAGCAAGCTGCAGTTAAGGCTGAACTAACCCCAGAAAAAGAGAAGACTGATGCTAAGAAAAGTGAAACATTGAAGCAAGGCAATGATGAGTCTGAAACCCCCATCCCTCTACCTTTCCCTCAGAGAGCCTTTCAGTCCAAAAAGCTGGCAAAGAAAGCACAAGAGAAGGAGATCCTAGAGATGTTTCAGAAAAGTTGAAGTTAACATCCCTCTCTTAGATGGGATCAAGCAGATTCCTAAATATGCCAAATTTCTGAAGGAGTTATGTTACCAACAAGAGGCGACTGAAGGGGAATGAGCGAGTGAGCTTGAGCCAGAATGTGTCAACACTCATCCAGCCCATGCCTAAGAAGTGCAAAGATCCAGGAACGTTTACTATTCCTTGCATAATTGAAAATTGTAAATTTGATGATTGCATGTTTATAATTCTCTTGGCCTCGGTCCTTTGCGTGCTACTGGTGTTGTTATCCAGTTAGCTAATAGGAGTAATGCTCACCCTGCTGGTCTGATTGAGGATGTTTTAGTTAGAGTAAATGAATTTAATATTCCCTGCTGATTTTTACATTTTAGAGATGGAGGGTGAGTCTCCTAGTAGTGGACCCCCAATTATTCTCGGGAGGCCTTTCTTGAAAACAGTTAGGACTAAGATAGATGTGCATTCTGGTACTCTTTCCATGGAATTTGGTGATAGTATTGTGCATTTTTAATATCTTTGATGCCATGAAGCATCTTAGGGAAGGGCATTCAGTTTTCTGCATTGATGTGATTGATGATGTCGTTGATGATATTTATGCTGAATTGTGTGTTGATTATCCAGATTTTGCATCTGTAATGACGCTGTTGTTTGTGGTTGTACTGATAATGAATCATGCCCTGTTTGCACTGAATTTTCATGCTTTTCGAATTTTTTGTGATTGCACTAAATAGTGATGATGATTATGATTCAATTGGTGATTCTAACTTGCCTGCTGATGGTTAATTCTTGATGTGAACATTGTGCAGTCCGGGCAAAGTTTTTGCTTCCTTTGAATTTATTTTTCAGGCACTATAGGTTCAATAACTGATGTACATGCTGCAGAATTGGTTGCAACCCACCAAGCTTTCTTCCCTCTAATGAACAGCCGCCTAAGTTGGAGCTGAAATCTCTACCAGATCACTTAAAATATGCCTTCCTAGAGGAGAATGAGCAGCTGCCAGTCATTGTGGCAAGAAACCTTCTACCTGATCAAGAGGAGCAGCTGCTACGATTATTGAAGGAAAATAAGAAGGCGATTGGGTGGACTTTAGCTGATATTGTTAGCATTAGCCCTTCCATGTGCATGCATCGAATTTCATTGGAAGAGGGTGCTAAGCCAGTGAGGTAACCTCAGAGGCGCCTGAATCCCCTTATTCTGGATGTGGTGAAGAAGGAAGTGACTAAGCTCTTGCAAGCTGGCATTATCTACCCCATCTCTGACAGCCAGTGGGTCAGCCCAGTTCAGGTAGTTCCCAAAAAGTCTGGAGTGACTGTAGTGGCAACCAGAAAAATGAGCTAAATTCCCATAAGAGTTCAAAACAACTAGAGAGTCTGCATAGACTACCGGAAACTCAACCAGACCACCCGCAAGGATCACTATCCTTTACCCTTTATTGATCAAATGTTGGGAGCGTTGGCTGGCAAGTCTCACTATTATTTCTTGGATGGCTACTCAGGCTACTTCCAAATCCATATTGCATCTGAAGATCAGAGAAGACTACCTTCACATGCCCCTTTGGAACATTCGCATACAGAAAGATGCCCTTTGGACTCTGCAATGCGCCTGGAACCTTTCAGCGGTGCATGGTAAGCATCTTTTCTGAATTTTTAGAGGATTGCATGGAAGTATTTATGGATGATTTTACTGTGTATGGGTCTTCTTTTGATGCATGCTTGGTAGTTTGGCTAGAGTCTTGAATAAATGCAATGAGACCAATCTTGTGTTGAACTTTGAGAAATGTCATTTCATGGTTGAGTCAGGGATAGTTTTAGGATACGTAGTGGCTAGAAAGGGTATTAAGGTAGATCCTGCTAAGATAGATGTTATTTCTGCTTTACCTTACTCCGCGTCTATGCTGGAAGTGCGTTCTTTTCTTGGTCATACAGATTCTACCGGCGCTTCATCCAGAACTTTAGCAAGATTACCCGGCCCCTGTCCAACCTTCTGCAGCACGACACAGATTTGTGTTTGATTGAGTGTAAGTTGGCCTTTAATCATTTGAAGCATGCTTGACCACAACTCAGGTGATACAGCCACCAGATTGGTCTCTTCCATTTGAGCTGATGTGCGATGCCTCCAACTATGCTATTGGTGCAGTTCTTGCTCAGTGGGGTCAATAAGGGCCCTCATGTCATTGCCTATGCTCCAAGACTTTAGATCTGCCCAGTCTAATTACACAACCATGAGAAAGAACTTTTTGGCTGTAGTTTTTGCACTTGATAAGTTGAGGTCATTATCTGCTAGATACTAGGGTGATTGTCTTTTCTGACCATGCAGCCTTGAAAGTTTCTTTTTGAAAAAGGCAGATGCTTAAGCCTCGAACTTATTCGGTTGGATCGTGTTGCTCCAAGAATTCGACATTAGAGATTAAGGATAGAAGTGGAGCAGAGAACTGCGGTAGCTGATCACTTGATCAGATACCACCATCCTTCTGACCTCTCTCCATCTCGGGAATTTCCTGATGAGCAGCTTTCAGCTGCAAGATAAGCTTCCATGGAGCTGACTTTGGTAATTATTTAGTTGCTGGTGTTTATGCTGCTGATCCACTAGGGCCCAGGACCTGAAATTGAAAAGTATATCTAAAATACTATGTATTGGGATGACCCTTTATTTGTGGAGAATTCATACTAATGAACCAAGTAATTAGGAGATGTGATGCCTGATAATGGAGTTTCATTCCATTTACATTTTTACCATGCTTTCTGCTGTATTGGTCACTTTGGGACCCCAAAGGAACTCTAGGAAGTGTTAGATCTCTAGTTTATTTTGCCTTTCTTGTTTCGACTGATTCATATATGTTTTACAAGTCATGGGAGAATTGTCAGAGGACAGAGGATATTTCCCGTAGCATGAGATGCCCAGCAACCATACTATTTTGTGAAGTTTTGATGTTTGGGTATTGATTTTAATGGGGTCCATTTTCCTGTTTCCCATGTTTACTTACATATTGCTGGGTGTTGATTATGTCTCAAAATGGGTTGAGGCGAAAGCCACCTGGACTGATGATTCCGCTGTCGTTGTAGATTTGTCAGTCCTCACTTTTCTATAGGTTGGTGTTTCGAGAGCTATTATTAGTGACCAATGGCTTCTCATTTTTGTAACCGAAGCAGGATGCTTTATTACGGAAGTATGGAAGTGATCACAAGGTTTACCACAGCATACACACACAGACCAATGGCCAAGCTGAAATCTCGAACAGAGAGATTAAAGCAAATTCCTTCAAAAGACTGTTAACTCTAATCGGAAAGTTAGAGCAAAGGCTAGATGACGCTTTGTGGGCATATCGGACTGCCTACAAGACTCCGATTGGGATGTCTCCCTATCGGCTTGTCTTTGGTAAGGCATGTCATCTTCTGGTAGAGTTGGAGGCGATCGGGCATATTGGCCATTAAGGCAAGTTGCAACATGGATTTAGCCAAGTCGGGGGTGGAGAGGATGCTCAAGTTGCAAGAGCTCGGGAAAACTAGATTGGAATTGCCTATGAGAGTTCTGGTTTATACAAGAAAAGACAAGGCATCCATGATAAGCCATCCGAGAAACAGAGTTTGTTGTGGGCCAGAAAGTCCTCTTATTTAACTCCCGTCTTAATTTATGCCTGGTAAACTTAGCTCTGGATGGGATGTCGCTTTTTGTGATTACAATATTTTTCCTTTTGGTGCAGTAGACATGTGTGGATAAGGCGGATGAAGAGTACTGTTACAGTGAATGGACATCGCCTTAAGCATTTATTATGAGGGGACCCAACAGCAGCCAGCGGCAGGCAGAGATTAGGCTCACTGTTATGCCATGTCCCTCTCAAGAGATAGGGAGTCTTCTTCCTCTTTTCTCCTATTTTTTCTTCTATTGCATTCTTAATTTCAACTTTGTTGTTTAATAACAGGATTTTGCGAAATAATACAGTCTTGAACCCCCTTTTGTGATAATTCGTTTCGAGATTACATAGCTTTCAACTTGTGATATTTTGTTTCTTGACTGGATCATTTCTGGTGGAACTGAATTTCTTAACTCTTAGATTATCTGACTTCGGTAGTCTGATTTGTCGATACTGATTGCGTCTGGTATTGACCCCTTGTCAAATTTTGCCTGTGATGGAAATTTCATTTTCTGCCTTTCTTTCTTTTCTGTGTGTTTTCCTGCTCATGATTTTGTTCCCTAGAACTTTCCCTTTTTCTTTTTGAAAAATTGCATTTTTCACTGGCATGCCATAAATATGATAGAGCCTTTTTCTTTTATACCACTTTGGCCAGAAAGCCATCCCTTGTATTATATCCCGCTTGGTTAGCCTTTGTGCCTTTTGTATCTCCTTGTCTTAGCCACATTACAAAGCCTAACGTAAACCATTTCTTATCCGCCACTTTTGGAAATCTTATTAAGCATTGTTTTCACCTTTAGTGTTATGTTAAGTGTGGGGGTTTGCCCAGGGCGGCACATTTTAAGTGTGCGGGGGAGGTATCGATACTAATTTGCGCATTTGACATTAGTTTGGTCATTGTGCTTGTGTAAGTATTGTGGGAGGTATCGATGCCTAATTGTCATTTGGCCATTAGTTTTGATCCATTGCTGATTGTGTAAGTAATGTGGAATTTTTCTCAGAGAAAAAGAGAAAAAAAGAAAAAAATCTTGAAAAAAATATATATTGAAGAAAAATCAATTTGGAGAAAATTTGGTGTATATGAGTTTTGGGAAGGAAAAGAGTTTTGTTGAAAAAGCGACTTGTTTGTAAAAGTGTATTTCATTTAGTTTTTTGAGCAACCTTTGTGTTTCTTGACAATGCTCTTTTAATTTCTTGTGTGCTTAGCCTTTCATTTCCAAACTTGTCCATGCCTTCACCATAGCCCCATTCAACCATGAATAATAATTCCTCTTGATTTGTGCATGCATGTGTTTTGAGTAGTGGAGAAGTAGAATTTGAGCAAGCTTATTGGTAGGCAATTTTCTTGAGTGAAATTTGAGTGATACACTGCTACCCTATACACTTGAGAGATTGATTGAGAGCATACCTTGAGAGGCCATTTTGCGTGATTAGCATCATCAATTGAGATTACCATATTTATAATTTGAGATGAAGAAATTTTCTGTCATGATTGGTTGATCTTTGAAATTTTGTGTTCCTTGTTCAAGTTTTGCATTCTTGACAATTGTTAGAACGGAGAGGTTTATCTTTTAGTCTTTTTCTTTGTTTTATTATTTCTTTAGTTTTGTTTTGAGTTTTTTAATTTTTCCCAGGAGTGCAAAAGGATAAGTGTGGGGGCATTTGATAATTGAATTTATCACACTTAATTATTGCATTTGATTAATGATATTGGGGCTGTTTAGTGTGTAATTAATAATTTTTTGTCTAAATTGGGCTTTGGACTTTTAATTGGATTTAATTCATTTTCGTGTTATTTTTTCCAAGATTTATACTGTTTCAGTATTTTGATCATAACTTTTGTTATAGGCATCCGATTAACCTCATTCTTATTTCGTTTTGCAGATAACTCAAAGAGCTACAAATGGTATTAGAGGCTTAAAGGCCAAATTCGGACAAGAAGGCAGTCAAAATTGGAGCCAAAGTCAGTCACGAAATTCTGGAGCTATGTTTTAGTTAATTGGGCTTAACTTTGTAATTAGGAGTCCAAAATTACATGGGACCAAAAGCCATTAGTTATGTTTTTAATTTGGGCCAGTTTTGGAGCCCTGACCCTGCTTAGTTTTAGGTTTAAATAGCATATTAGGGCAATATGAACAACAGCTTTTCATTTCGGAGAAATTTCAGTCTACACCTCTTCTCTTTTCTCTCATCTTGTTCATCTTGTTCTTCTTTTTCTTTCCTTTTCGTTTTCTATTTTTTTTCCCAGCCATGGTAGGCTAACTTTCCATTCAATCAACTCATGAGTTGAGGTTTTTGTTGTTGAATCCAGAGGACCCGTGCTCTCCATGAACTGAATCTGTTTTTCTTTCCCCTTTACTCGAATTGAGCAACACGATTGTGTACATTGAATCCGAGCGGATGAGGTTTGTCCATGAGGTTTGTTTATGATTTCTGTATTTTGATCATCCAGGGGAAGGGATTAAATGTTAGATTTAATATTTAGGTTGATTAACCCAAGGGACTTAAAAATCAAAACAGGTTGAAGTGAATACTGTGCGATGGCATGAGTGAACACGCCAAGAGTTTGATTAAATGCTAGGTGATTGTCTAGTAGAGAGGGTTCCTATATGAATGCAAGGATTCCGATTTGTTTAGGGTCAACCACGATATTCAGTAATTTCTTTGTCCAGTGACAGATGTCCTTGAAACCTCAATTCTGGGTTGGTTTGATTGCTTTTAAATTGTTAATTTCGTTTTATCTCTTGCTTTAATTTTCTCTTGCTTTAATTTTAATCGAATTAAACCCCCCCTGTTTATTATTTTGTTTTTAATTGAGTGATTTAGTTCTATGCAAAAAATCCTTGGAAGACGATCCAGGTTGTGCTATATTACAAATTTCTTTATAAGCCTGGTTAATTTGAGTGAGTTCGACAGTTCACGTCAAATATATATTAGAATAAAAGTATTTCCTGAGGCCCTGTGATGGCTGTTTTGAATTATCTGTTTTGAAATATAGGTTTGAGGCTTATGTGGCTTGAATGATCCTATGGTAAGCCTTTATTATACGCCGGTCATTGACCTCTAGTTCGGGTCATGACAAAGTTGGTATTAGAGATTTAGGTTGTCCTTGTAAACAATGGAGCAAGTGTTCTATAATAATGTCAAAATTATGGTATGAGCTCGGGCATACTTATAATTGAGATATTGTTAGAGATTTATTAGAATGTTTATTGTTTCTTTCAGAAATTCTAAATCAGTATGTTTTCTTCATTGTCTATGTTATAGGAGAAGTCAACGTCTAATATGATTGCAAGTGCAACCATGAAAACTATGGCGGATTTTTTATCATTTAAGTATGATAATCTGTAACTAGACTAGGTCATTTGTTTGGTTGGTTTATATTCTTGTAAAGCAATAGTTAGAGATAAACATGATTGCTAAGCATACGGGATTTGTTTGTAATGAAATGGAATGCAGGTTAGTTAGGTCTAAAAGTAGAAAGGCTAAGCATAGTGATTTGAGATTACATGATTTACTCAGTATGTATATGGTTTCATAATGGATTGGGCGTCCACTTATTATATAAGATAACTTTGAAAAGAATATGTTGATACTGGTTAAAAGTACTTAAATGATAGAAACAATTTTCTTGTTGATCTAATTTACAAGATAGACTTATTAGGAATATGATTATTTGAGGAATAATAAGTAAATGAGTATGTTTAAGGAAAAGTTTACATGTGTTAGAGTTTGAATATGATACCGACTTAGAAGAAAAATGTACTAGGAATAATGGAGAGAATGTACACTTATGGTTACATATGAGTGAAAATGTTAAGCTATTATCGGTGATTGATTGGAATCATGAAAGAAGGTTTATTTAAGATCGATAATTTAGGATACTATGCCCAGCCATGGTATAGCAACTTTTGTAAACTTCCAAAATATGAGTTAGGGTCTAACTTGGGTAAATATATCAGTCTATAGTCTATGCTTTATTTGTGATAGATTTGAAATATATTGAACATGCCTTTTTGGAAGGCTCTTTTAGGTGGCAATGTAATGGATTTGATACAATGTTTATGGCAAACATGAGTAAAATTATGCTATAGTTGGAAGAATTTGTTGATTCAAATTTTGGTAATTTGAGAGATCATAAACATGCTACAAGTGTTTGGTTTAGTTTAATTGTTAGATAATTATGTAAGTATCTGAATGTTGGTTGAGCTATAATTTAGTATCTCAGGATTAGATATGAAAATTGTATTAATTTTAGAGATGCTTATCGAAATTAATTTTGAAGGTTTAGTTAATGACTCAAATCAGTACTACTACTTCGAACAACATGAGTAGTCACGTAATGTTATTTATGGTTTTGACATAAAAATGACAATGATTGGTGAAACTTTCTTCTTATAGAAATGCTACTATTTTAAAAATTAGTTATGAAGTTTTTTATTGATTAAGGAGTGATATATGTTTTAGTTAAGAGTTAGAAATTTTAATTGATATACTATATGGTGTAAGAAGGTCATAAATAAGGTAATTGGCTTATGGTATTAGAATAGCATAATGTGGTTTTGGTTTTGAATCCTATTGGAATGAATGAAGTTAGAAACTATAAACCTACCATTTTGTCCTTGGATGCTTGAAAGTGAGGATTTGAAATTATCTCTTTTGGTACAAGAATGGTTGATTAAGTGATATTAATTTGGCATACAAATGTTAAAGTTATGCTTAGATAAAGTTTTGTTGAAAATATACTTATACTAAAGATTGGTGTATATGAAGGAGACTCATTGTTTATATTTCTTAGAAAAGGTAAATATTACAAAGTGGTATATTTTTTACTCTTCATATTTAAAAATTATGGAAATGACATAAAATATAAAGGTGTCACTCACTCAGGACACTGAAACTCAATGATTGCTAGAGGTCTTTAGATATATAGTCTTGGTCGACCACATGTGGAAAAGCATAAGGATTAACTGAACAAGTTATATTTAAAAAAAATGTTTGGAAATCGTTGTAATTTCAGGATGATTTTGTCTGGCTTATATTAAGCTTTTGTTGAAAATATATGAATTATTGGTGAGTAAAATAAGAGACTTGATCAATACAAAATTTTAAGATTAATAGTCAGATGATATTGTTATCAATGATGAGTAGCAAATCTTTGTGATTCCTAGTTTTATTGCAAAATTGACTTAAGTATGAAGATGGTTTAACTTGGGATTTATACTGTTTTGAGGAGTGAATATATATTAATATATTAGTATCATGATTTCAAGTGAATGTCTTGGTAATACCTTTGTCACAACCGTCCCCAGAGGGCGCTGCAACGAGATGGCAAAAGAAATTATGAAAGAAATGAAGTCACCACTAATTTTTTATTTATCAGGAAAAATAATTAGAAAAACCTTTCAAAAAAAGAAAAAGAAAAATGGTCTATGAACCAGGTTAAGTTCAGAAGTCTAATTATGTATAGGAAAGGATAGAAACTTAATTCTACTGAACTCCTGATACATTTGTCTTAAAACAGTTACCCTAAATTTAATTGTGTAAATTATTTATAGCTTTAAAATATTTAAATTACCCCTTAAAGTTAAAAAATTTAAATAATATGAAAAAGTAAATAAAAATATTCATAATGTTGGCTTGCCTGAAGTGTTCATGTATTCCCGAAACGAGGAATCAAAGCCCCATAATTCTTCTGGAAAATAGTTATTGGTTAATATATTTTAATTAATATTAATGATGTGATTAATTAGTGTTCGAGAAGTGGAGATCTATGCTTGATTTGACACATCATCCCTAAGTCAACAAGCTATCACAACTCAATTGATCCAAAATTAATTTAATTAATTGGTTAATTTATTGAATGGTTTTAAATTGGAAATTAATTTAAAATGATTTGAAGAAAAAAATTATTTTTGAGTAATTAAGAGGTGAAAACCTACACTAAACTTGACACATTACCTTCCAGGTTAACAAGTTGTCACAACTCAACTGACCCATATTTATTATAATTAATTGTAGAATTAAGTTTCTTAGAATTATTATGATTGAAAGCGAAATTAAAATTTTCAAGATTATTGTGATTCTTTTCTAAAATTATTGTGATTTATTGCAAAATTAAATCTTCTAAAATTATTACAATTAATTGTAAAAATAAATTTTTCGTAATTATTGTGGTTATTTTCTAAAATTATTACGATTTATTGCAAACTTAAATCTTCTAAAATTATTGTAATTGATTACAAAATTAAAATTTTCATAATTATTGTGATTGATTGTAAAATTAAATCTTCTAAAATTATTGTAAATAATTTCAAAATCTAAATTTTCCGTAATTATTGTGATTGACTTTCTTAAACTATTGTGATTTGTTGTAAAATTAAAACTTTCAAAATTATTGTGATTGATTGCAAGTTTAAATTTTGAGAATTTGGTTTGGGAGCTGAAATTTTGAAATTTAAATATGATAATTAATTAATAATTAAATGAAATTAAAAACAATTAAAGTTTTAAACTATCTTCTATGAGTTAACAAGCTATCATAACTCAACTAACATATAATTTATTTAAAATAAGTTTTAAGAAAAGAGTCTCAATGCAAGACTAAAAATATTACTTTTGAGTTTGCAAGCTGTCTCAACTTAGTTAACTCTAAAGTTACAACTTATTATAAATTTTTAGAATTAACATTAATTAAATGACTAAACTATGCAAAAGAAAAAAGAAAAGAAAAAAAAAAGTAATATTGACATGTTAAATAAATTTGTAAATTTAATAAATTATATGATCATAATTATCTATGATAAGAGAATTCTTATTTTCACAGTCATTGACTAAAATATGGGCTGCCGTAAATAACAAAAGGAAAAGAACATATGTGTATATAAGGTATAATAAGAAGGGTAAAAAATTAAAATAATAATAATAGTAAAAAACAGTTATTTGGGGCTATAGTGATGAAAGAAAGACAATAAAATTTTTGGCACAAGGGATTTTTTCTTTTTTAACCGTGTATGTACATATATGACTCTAACCATGCTAAAATCTATTCACACCTTCAATGGACTTCCTTACGAGGTGTGTGACTAGGGTAATATAGGAGCAACACAAAACTACACTAATAACATTCAAGGGTCATGCAACGAAACAACATGCTTTACAAGTCATAGATTCACCCTAAATGTCATAACTAGATATTAGAAAGGAAGAGTGAAGGATGTTACTTTTAATCCAGAACAAACTAAGAACATGAGAACTTGAAGTACTATTCTTCCAACACTTAAAGTAAGGTTTTTTCTCCACTAGAGCTTTTGCACCTTTTTTTCTTTTCAGAATTCTCCTTGTGAGTCCCCCTTCTTTTTTCCTACCCATTTTATGTACTTAATACTATTTAATTCTCTTCAATTAAATCACCCAATTTCTCTCAATCAAATCAACGAATATTCTAATCAATTCCTTATTAATTCTCCATGAATCAAGCTACAATTTAATTTTCAAATCAACTCAAGATTTATTACCAATCAGAATATTATTTTGAAATTTTATTTCCCTCCTTCTGAGATTGGGCATAGGTTTACTATGTGGACCACTCTGAAAGTTTTGGCCTCGAAGATAGTCTTTTTAGTGGGCTTCGGATCAAGATGTGTCTAAATTTTATTTATTCATTTATTTTTATTTTTTTTAATTTTATTTTTTTTATTTTGGACTAGACAAATATAGTGTTTACGTTTGCCCCTCTTTACTTGTTCTTTACTAGGAAAAATGAAAAATAGTAATTTTTTTTCCTCTATAGTAAAGTATATGGATGCAATCAGGCACGTAGGTGCCGATGAAAAAAGTAAATGCGATAGGCATGTAGGCATCGATAAGAAAAGTAAATGCAATCGGGCATGTAAACACCGATAAGTAAATGCAATCAGGCACATAGGCGCCGATAAAAAAGGCAAATGCGATTGGGCACATAGGCACCTATAAGAAAAGTAAATTGCGATCGGGCACATAGGCATTGATACGAAAAGTAAATGCAATCGGGCACGTAGGCCCCGATAAGACAAGTAAATTGCGATCGGGCACATAAGCGTCGATAAGAAAAGTAAATGCAATTAGGCACATAGGTGATGATTAAGAAAAATAAATGCATTTGGGCACATAGGCGCCAATAAGAAAAGTAAATTGCGATCAGGCACGTAAGAACCGATTAAGAAAAATAAATGCAATTAGGCACGTAGGTGCCAATAAGAAAAGTAAATGCAATCGGGCACTAGGCATCAAAAAGAAAAGTAAATTGCAATCAGGCACATGGGCGCCAATTAAGAAAAGTAAATGTGATCAGGCACGTAGGCGCCGATAAAAAAAGTAAATTGTGATTGGGCATGTAGGCGCCAATTAAGAAAGATAAATGTGATCGGGCATGTAAGTGTCAATAAGAAAAGTAAATGTGATTGGGCTCGTAGGCGTCAATATGAAAAGTAAATTACGATCAAGCATGTAGGCACTGATAAGAAAAGTAAATTCGATAAGGCACGTAGTCGTCAATTAAGAAAAGCAAATAAAATCGAGCACGTAGGCTCCGATAGGAAAAGTAAATTGCGATCAAGATGTAGGCTTCGATTAAGAAAAATAAATGCAATCGGGCACGTAGGTGCCGATAAGAAAAGTAAATGCGATTGAGCACTTATGCGCCTATAAGAAAAATAAATTATGATCAGGTACGTAGGCGTCAATAAGAAAAGTAAATGCGATTGGGCATGTGGGCGCCGATTAAGAAAAGTAAATACAATCAGGCACGTGGGCGCCGATTAAGAAAAATAAATGCGATTAGGCATGTAGGCGCCAATAAGAAAGTAAATACAATCGGCACGTAGGTGCCAATAAGAAAAGTAAATACAATTGGGTACGTAGGTTAAGAAAAATAAATGCGATCGGGTACATAGGCGCCGATGAAAAATGCAATGGTAAAAGAAATGAGTTTGAATGCTCTTCAACCAAAAGAGTAGGTAAATTATTTGTGGGAAAGGTTACGTTGAACCAAGCACTCTGTGAGAAGCCTTGACTAATCAAACCCAAGCTCGAATATGACTTTTGGCGGACTTTTCAATGGATTAGAAATGATACATTCTTCATTGCAACTGCCAAGATTTTTTTTATTGTTTTTTTCTTGTTCCCCTCTTCAATACTTCGATCTCTTTCATTTGGATTCTCTGGATTTGATTGCTAAAATTGTTATCAAGTGGTTAAATTGTACTATTGCATTTATGTTTCCTTTAATTGAAGCAAAGTTTAATGAAAAAGAATTGATATAGAATTGAGATTGGAAGAAATTTTGAGTGAATAATTTAGAGAGTTTGATTATAAAGGATTTCTTATTGGAAGGTACAGTAAGAGAAAAAAAATAATCAGAGAGGAATTTACCCCAGTATTAGCCTTTGCAATCACTAATTGATTAGTTATTTGGAAACAAATCAATGAGATAATCATTAACTTTGTGTGGTCTGATGTTGGATCTATCATAGCGAGTAGTGACCATATCTTGTCTCGGTATGCTTGAAACTTTTGCCTTTATTCAAATATGCCCTAAAGACTGCCTTTCTAGGTTTTTGGTCTAACAGGCTCTCTTTTTTTAGGGAAAGAATTTCTTTACTGAGTCTACATTGATTGGTTTTGATAATTTGCCCATCTATGTCCATTAAGATTAAGGCCCCTTTAGTGAATGCATGCTTCACAATGTATGGGCTTTCATAATTTGGTGCCTATTTTCCACGATTATCTTCCTAGTTTGGTAGGACTTTTTTTAAGACTAAGTCTCCAGGATGGAACTCTCTAGGGAATACTTTCTCATTAAAGGCTCATGTCATTCTCCTCTGATATAATTACCCGTGGCAAATAGCTACTAGCTTTTTTTTCTTTAATCGTGTTTAACTAGTCATATCGAGTTTTCACCCATTATCTTCTTCTAATTCAGCCTCCATCAGGACCGGAAAAGATGGAATTTCTACTTCAACTAGATACACTACTTCCATTCCATACACCAAGGAATAAGGTGTTGCCCCAGTGCTAGATCAAATCTTGCGATATGCATAAAGAGCATATGGTAGCATTCATGGCAATCCTTGTAATTAATCACCACCTTAGCAATGATTTTCTTAATGTTCTTGTTTGTTGCCTCAACTGCACTATTCATTTGAGGTCTATAAGGAGCAGAATTGTGGTGCTGTATTTTAAACTTGTCACAGAACTTTTTAATCTCCACACTGTTGAGGTTAATGCCATTGTTTGTTATTATTTTCTCTAGTAACCTTTATCAACACATGATATTGGTCTTCATGAACTTGAGGAACACTTTTTGAGTGGTATTGGCGTATGAAGTGACTTTTATCCATTTCGTGAAGTAGTCAATTGCTACAAGGATGAATCGATGACCATTAGAAGCTTTCGGATTGATTGGCCCAATGACATCTATTCACCATATCGATAATGGCCAAGATGTTACCAGATTGTGCAATTGGGATAGAGGTACATTGATTCGATCAGCATATATTTGGCACTTGTGACACTTTCGAACATATTCTATGCAGTTTATCTCTATAGTGAACTAATAGTAACCACACCTTAAATTTTTTTTTCCATCATATGTCTGTTTGCATGTGTCCCGTAAATACCATTATGGACTTAAGATATAATCATTTGTGCTTCATTGGAATCCACACATCTGAGTAAGGTACCATCATGGTTCCTTTTGTAGATGATCTCATCGCTCAAGAAGAATGCCATTGAAAGTTGTCAGATGGTCTTTTTGTCTGACTTATTTGCCCCTGTTGGGTACTCCCTGAACTTCAGATATTGTTTGATGTTGTAGCACCATGGTTTGCCATCTAATTCATCTTCTGCATTAAAGTAGTAGGCAGGTCCTTTTTGTACTTTCACCTGAATAGGTTAGACATTGGTTTGAATATCCAACTTAGCCATTATGGCCAATGTGGCTAGAACATCTGCATATTGATTATTGTCTCGGGTCAAGTGCAAAAAGGAGATTTCTTCAAATTCTTCAATCAACTGGGCTAGGTATTTTTGGTACGGTACCAATTTAGGATCTTTAGTTTGGCAATTATAAATTATGAGAGCTGCATCCTCAAACACTTTTAATTGTTTGTTTTACACCCAGATCGATTGTGGCCTACAAACCATTCATGCATGCTTCATATTTAGCAGTATTATTTTTGCATTCAAAGTCTAATTTGATGGCGACTGGAAATTGTTTGCCTTATGGGGAAATAACCACTGTTTCTATACTATTACCATTTAGATTGATAGCTATATCAAAATACATCTTCCACACATCTTCCTTTTCCTCTGTGTCTTCTATTGCTAGTATCTCCTCATCTGGCAGTTCAAGAGTAGTTTGATGGCTACCCTCAGGAGGATTTTCTGCAAGATGATCTGTAATAGCACTTCCTTTTATAGACTTACAAGTTATATACTTGATGTCAAATTCTGACAACACTACTTGCCATTTCGATACTCTTAAAGACATATGACGGCTCTCGAATATATATTTCAAAGGGTCCATCCTGGAGATTAGCAAAGTGGTATGGTATAACATGTACTACCTTAGTCTTTTCGATGTCCATGCAATAGCGCAACAAGTTTTCTCAATTGCAATATAGTGGGCTTCACTTTCATTGAACTTCTTGCTCAGATAATAAAATGCTTGCTCATTCTTTCTAGCTTCATCATGTTGTCCTAACGTTGCACCCATCGAATTTGGCAATATCATGAGATACAATATTAATGGGCAGCCATGTGCTGGTGGAACTAGAACTGGAGGATTTAATAGATAAGTTTTTATCTTATTGAATGCATTTTGGCACCTTTCATCCCATTCATCAGGATGGTGTTTTCTTAACAACTTGAAAATGGGTTTACAAGTACTGGTTAGACTGGCTATAAACCTTGTAATGTCGTGAAAAGTGTTACCATGGTGCGTTAATAGGTTGCTCCAACATTCTTTAAGCTAAACGACATGACAACATAGCAGAAGGTTCCCCAAGGAGTAATGAAAGTCATCTTTTCTTTGTCTCTTAGATCCATAGGAATCTGATTGTATCCAAAGTACCCGTTCATAAATGAAAATCTACAATTCTTTGCTCTGTTATGAATAAGGACATCAATATGAGGAAGAGGAAAATCATCCTTAAGGCTAGCTTTGTTTAAATCCCTATAGCCGACACACATACGCACCTTTCCATCCTTTTTTGGAACTAGTATTATATTGGCTACCCACTCTAGATGCTTGGATACTTCCAAGAATCCTGCTTCTAACTATTTAGTAACCTCTTCTTTAATCTTTAGGGACATCTTAGGGTGCATTCTTCTTAACTTTTACTTTTTGGGCATAGAATTCGGGTATAGCAGGATTTTATGGGAAGCTATTTTTGGATCCAACCCTGGCATATCTCTGTAAGAACATGCAAAGACATCCAAGTATTCTCTAAATAGTGAGATCATCTCTTCCTTTTCTAGGCTATTCATAATTTTCAATTCTTTCTTTTCTTTCTTTGTTCCTATATTGATCATTTTCACTGACTCATTATTTAAATCGAATCCTTTTTTTGATAGGTCTAACATCTTTGCAAATTTTTTTGTGACCTCTTCATCCTCTTCAGACTCATAATTACCATCATCGATTGTCACACAAGAATTAATCAATGAGTTTTTGTGGTGCCCTTCGTGAGGTAAGGCATCAAAAGAGGTTCAAGTCCTTGGAAAAGAATTGGCACAAAATAAAAAAAAATTAATAGGATGGATAGTGAATGTGGGAACAAGGAATCGTGTGGAAGAGAGGGAAGAAAGACATGAGAGAATATGCAAAAAACCATGCTAATTTATTAATCTATGCTTCAAAAAAAAGTTCAACATAAATTTAAATTGGCCAATAGCTAAATACACCCCATACAATAAAACATTACGTTTTAACTATAACATCAAAAAAATCCAAGTGCCAATTATTCGGGGGTCTTTGCATCTTTGGCAAGCCAGACAGAGAGGCTCTATTCCTAATCACATTAATGGAGAGATGTCCCAACGGAAGTACAACTTTGCTAAGCATCAATGCTTCAATTGGCACAAGGAATGTTTCATGTAAATGAGGGATGTGCTTCAACTTCCTCCTTTTCTTTCCGATGGTCATATCCTTGATTTTTAACTCAAGTGACTCTTCGTATCCCAAGCCATGTTTATTCTGATTCTTTAACAGCATGATTGGAATTCGCATCCCTTGGAGGTGTATACCCAAGCCTTTGCCCATCTGGTAGCCACTTTTGGTCATAATGCAAGCCATAATCTAATTCACATCTTTAGAGGCTGATTTTGACTATATTACCTCAAAGTTATATGGTAAGTTACCCTTTTCTTGCTCAGCATTCTCCACATATGGCATTTTTACTGGTTTAGATACTAGAATTTCTTCTTCCTCATGAATAGTGACCACTGCCCCATTTTCCATGTACTTCATGCATTGGTGAAGGTTTGAGGGAACTGCACCAGTAGCATGAATCCAGGGCCTGCCTAAAAGCATAGTGTAGGCTGGCTCAGTCTCCATTACTTAGAATAATTAATTGAAGATGCTTAGCCCAATCTCCAAAGGCACGATGACTTCCCCTAATATTCCTCTTTTTGTATCGTTAAAGGCTCGTACCACTATCGTTTGTGGCGTCAAATCATTGATGCTCATGGATAATTGAGTTAAGGTTAATCTTAGTAGAATATTCAAGGCAATCGACACTTTGGCTATAATATAGCCCTTACATTTCAAAATGATATGTAAAGCTAGTGGGCTTTTCCTGAATTATGGCATAACTTTCAGGTCAGGGAATGGCTTTCATTAATGTGTTTGATTGGGTCCACCATGTTTACTATCTCTTCAAGTGTGACATCAGGCTTGACATAAGCTCCATCCAATAACTTCTGGATTGCTCTTCAATGTGGATCAAAGTTTAAAATTAAAGGCAATAAAGATATTATGGTAGGGATCTTCTTAATTTATTCAATCATTTTGCAATAACTATGCTTCATTATTTTTAAGAATTCATCTTCTTCTTCCTTCTGTTGATCCTTTGACTCATCATCCTCTTTGTTATTTTCTTGTTTATTCTTTACCCCAATCTCATATGCTCTTTGTCCATAATATCTTATGCTTCGAGTGATTCCTCCTACACCAATACTATTAGATATTACTTCAAACTCATCCTTTAGTTTAGTGACTTGGGTTTCAGAGATTTGACTTGAGCCCCCTTCTATTTTAACTTTTGTGTCATAGTTCCAAGGTATCGCATGCGTGTTTGTGTAGGTGAAAGATGTTGGTATCTTCACTGTTAATACTACATTGCCTTGGGTCTTTTCAACAGGTGGCAATCGTAGAACAAAAAACTCTATGACATTAGCTTATTCAAAATGACTCTACTTTCTTATGGCACTAATCACTTCTATAATAATCAACCCCTGAACTCTTGCCTTGAAATCCCAGCAATCTTCATTGTCATGACCAATGCTTCCAAAGTGATAGGCACATTTGGCTTTCTTACTATACTGTTGTCGTTCCTTCATGGTTGTTATTGCAGCTCTGACATCGTACCCTGCTTTTATGAATCATTCAAACACTTGAATCATTGGTGTCTTGAGATCGAGGGCCTTTTTGATCTAAGTCTTTCCTACCTTCAATGCATTCACTCTTCCTCCATTATCATGGTGTGGGAGTGGATTATTAGTGATATTTGGTCTAGACTCTTCCTAGATATCTAATCAACCATAGTCGATCAATCTTCTTACCATATTCTTGAGTGCGTCACAGTCTTCAATGGAATGCCCAGCTAACCCTATGTGGCATTTGCATGTTTGGTTAGGATTATACCATGCCAGATACAGGGGTTTTATTAGACAAATTGGTACTTCAGATATTAAATGGGCGTCAAATAGTCTTTAAAAAAGTTATGCATTTGAAATGGGCAATTTTAGAAAGGGTGGTAGATTTGATTGTTGACAAGCTTTGGGATTTAGGTTTTGCCATCCCTAAAAGTAACTTGATGGTTGGGAATAAGGATGAGTAGGTACATAAGATCTCACCATTAGTATATTGTTTACTTGTGGGATATATGGACCAAGAGGATGGAAGGGGACTTGTGGTTGATATGGAGGTGGAGTTTGGTAAGGCAATGGTGCCCTTGGCTGGGAAGGTTAAGCTAATGAAAAACGTACTTGGTTTACCTCATTTTCCTTTTTCTTCGAGGGGAATCCTTTTTTTACACTACCTACCAGCTGATGGGTTAGCAGTTTACTAGCCTTAGCTAAGACCTCGATTCTTTCTCTTGCAATGATCAAATATGAAAAATCTTTATATGCAGTCCCTGCGATCGTCCCAATGTAAGGAGCCTCAAGGGTACCCAAAAAGTAGGAGCACATCTCTGATAAGGTTAGCAGCAGTAGCATTTGGGCTGCTAAAGATCTCCATCTTTGTGCATACTGCATGAAGCTTTCATCGGCCTTCTTTTGTAAAGTAGCCAATTGTTCTCTAGTCGGGGCAGCATGCATGTTGAATCTGTACTGGGCCATAAACAAATCTGCCAGTTCTCTCTAACCAACAATCTTGGAATGATCCAATTGGATGTACCACTCTAAAGCTAGTCCAATCAAGCTTTCGTGGAAGAAACTAATCATAAACTTCTCATCTCTAGACCAAACAGCCATCTTAGTGCAGTAAGTTTTTAGATGGAATAAAGGATTAGTACTCCAATCATATTTGGTGAAATATGGGATCTTAAAATCCCTCGAGATAATTACTCCGCTAGAAAGGCATAGTTCGTGTAAATCCACTGGGCTGTAAATATTGGGGGTTTGCATTGCCCTAATTTGTTCCTATAATCTTTCAAGTAATTCGTCTTTGAGCTTTTCTTTCTCACCCATTGTCACACCATTGGTAGCTTGAGTTCCGACTATCTGCTTACGAGCAGGGACAGTTGCTTGTCCCCAAGTGTAATTATTAGATGGGTAAGTCCCAACCTGACTACCTACTATTGCCTGATATCCTTCACTAATATCTAGTGGAGTGTATTGAATTCTTATTTGCTAAGCTTGTCTTTGAGTATCACTAGCCATTTCTTCAGAGTTTCTAGCTATTGCTTGTGGACCACCTACTCCTACATTCCATACAAATGGGGGAGTCTGAGTACTTGTTGCTCCTCCTCCTCTTACACTAGTACCAGCCCTGTTTAGATTCATGGCCTTTCTCATTCTCTTAACATCTCATCTATCCTGGCTTAAGTTTCTGTCATGTTGTTCAACCTTTCTCTGACCTCACCCACCTTTCAACCTTTATTCTTGCGAGTCTTGATCTAGTCCTGTTATTATAAACTCGGGTTTGATTAGCGTCTGCTTTCTTTGGAGACACAATGGTTCAAGATTAATTTTTTTCCCTGAAAACAAGTTAGGCAAGATCGACTTTGTTATTACTTTAAAAAGAATGTGCAATGATTACCCTTGGCTATGGTTTGTTGGAGAACTATCAGTAGTTTTGTGTTAAATGGATTTAGCATGAGTATCTTTGATTTCTGTGATTGTTTACATAGAACGTCTTGTTTGAATGCATAAAGCTGTGATTGAGAAATTATGGAATCAAACATATGCAATAAAATCATCCTTTTATTGAAAATCAAAAGCATTACAACTTGCTTTAAAATATCCAAAAGACATATTTCATCATTCTTTACTCCCTATTGGTAGCCATCTGCTTCATTTTCTGGATCAAGTCTGTGTAGTATTCTGTAAGATTCTGAATTTTAACTGGTGTATTAAAAGGATTCACTACCACTTCTGCTCTTTTCAAATGATATAGGATATCTTCAATTGCCGTATTGGCTAACCTTGTAAGATTTGAGAAGTGGGTCATCCAAAAGTGGGCTTCACGAGTCTATTTGTGGCAATTCTCCATTAAACCTTGAATGATCTTATCTTGTTGTGCCATGTACTCTGTCAATCTTTGCCCATCTTCTTGGTTTCTTATATATGTAGCTTCATATTTTGCAATCATCCCCTCTATATGTATTCTCATATCATCCACCAGTTTTAATGCATTAGTTTGAGTCATTTTAGTGGTTATGAGTTGTTCTTTAAGCTATTGACTATCTGTTTTGGCCCTGTCAAGTTCTTGTCTTTGAAGTCCTAACTCTCGATTTGCTTCCCTTAGGCATTCTATACTTAAGTCCAACCTTTTTTGCATATAATCCTTTTCTATTCTCAACCTTTTATTCTTACCTTCTAGTGTATAATTTTTCTCGGTGCTTTCCTTTTCCAAGGTTACGTATGCCCAACAAGTCTCTCCCAATTTTGCTTATACCTCTTTCTTTTCTTTTTCTATTCTTTTTAGCCTTTCTCTTATTTCGTTCATTTCTTACTCTTTAATTGGGATAGAAGCCAGTGGTTTATAGCTACAGAGGCTGTTGGAACCTTGAATGGTAGTTTGACTTCTCAAACTCTATCTTTAGTCCACTGGTGGTAATTTTCTCTAGCTTCAATGCTTCTCACCACCAATTCTCTACCTTTTCAAATGACTTTATTCCAAGTGCTTCAGACCCTTTTGAGGATAGCGGCACATTCTCCATCTTTATAATAGACACTAAAGGCAGTGGTTACTGTTTCCAAAAGTGGTCCTGTCATAAGATAAGCGAGTTGCCATAATGCCAAGGCCAAATTATAATTAATGCACCCTCAAATACCCATGAGGGGTACATTAGGAAAATCTCTACATTGATACATCAAAATCTCCCTTTCTTCCCTTCGAGGATACCATCTCATATTTGTTTCATCAATTCTAACCAACATCTCGGTCTATTCATGTGCACTTTTTGTCTCCAACTGCAGCAACATGAAGTTGGCGATTGGACATGCTTCATTGTAGGCCTTTTGGAACATGTAAGCAGTAGGCCATACGTACAGCATTGGTAGGCAGCTTAGTATTCTCTTACCTTTCCTTTCATAGCAAAAGTTCAAGGTGCAATAAACATCAGCAAGGATGGCAGGCACAAAGTCTTCGCCCCTAAACTTGCGAGTGAGGAATACGTCAATAACAGCAAAGTCTACTAAGTCTTCACTCGAGGGGAACAAGAGAATGTCATAAATGGTAAGAGTCAATACATCTGTGAAATCTTCCCAGTTTTTAGCCTTAGCTAGGTGGTGCATATGTTCTTCTAAATATTTTCTTGATAACCCTTCAGTTTCGCCTCTGCTCCATTTTTCTTTCTATAGATCCCTCACATTAACTTTCAAAACAGTTGATATAGTCTATATGGATACGACATGGCTCATATAACAATATGGCTTAGTGCCCTCTAAAGGCAACCCAAGAATCTGTTCAAATTCTTCCAAGGTGGGGGCTAACTGATAGTCAAGGAATGTGAAACATCTAAGAGGTGGATCATAATATTGGGCTAATGTTGTGATTGCTTCGACTTGAACATCAACTTCTAGCAAGCTGAGAACTTTGTCGTACTTTCGGGTGAGTGTCAGGCGTTGTGGTTTCTTCAACATGTGCTCAAGAGTTTTCAAACTCTCAGTGCCAACCTTCTTCAACTTCAATTACAAAGTCTTCTTCAACATTATCGCTTCACCAATGTTTGATTCCATATTACTTTCCATTCCAAAATCAAAGATACTCACTACCAAATTTTGCACCACCAAGATATAACAGTTCTCTAACAAACCTTTAAAAGAAGGAAAGATTGTAAGAAAACCAATGGATATGAAAAATAGGAAAGATAATCACCATGCTAAATGCTACAAAAGAAAGCAATAGTAAGCAAGTAAATTATTGGTCCCTTAATAATGTCCTTGTTGAAATTATTTTTTTTCATGAATAATGTTTTGTCGCCACCAATTTTTTATTTATTAAGAAAAATAATTGAAAAAGCCTTTCAAAAAAAAAACAAGAAAAATAGTCTATGAGCCAGGTTGAGTTCGAAAATCTAATTATGCATAGAGAATGGTAGGAACTTAATCTTATTGCACCCTTGATACATCCATCTTAAAACGGTTACTCTAAAGTTAATTGTGTAAATTATTTATAGCCTTAAAATATTTAAATTATCCCTTAAAGTAAAAAAAAAATCAAAATAGTATGAGAAATTAAATAAAAATATTTATAACGTTGGCTTACCTGAAGTGCTTACATATTCCCAATGCGAGGAATCAAAGCACCGTAGTTCTTCTAGAAAATAGTTATTGGTTAATAGATTTTAATTAAAATTAATTATGTGATTAATTGGTTTTTATTTTGAAAATTAAGATTTAATTAATTAATTTTAAAAATAAGTATAGAATTGGAGATCTATGCTTGGTTTGACACACCACTCCTAAGTTAACAAGCTATCACAACTTAGTTGACCTAAAATTAATGTAATTAATTAGTTAATTTATTGATTAGTTTTAAATTAGAAATTAATTTAAAATGATTTGAAGAAAAAAATTAATCTTGAGAAATTAAGAGGTGGAGTCCTATGCTAAACTTGATGCATCGCCTTTTAGGTTAGCAAGTTGTTATAATTCAGTTGACCCATATTTATTATAATTAATTGTAGAATTAAATTTCTTAGAATTATTATGATTGATTATAAAATTAAATTTTCCATAATTATTGTGATTATTTTTTAAAATGATTGTGATTTATTACAAAATTAAATCTTCTAAAATTATTGTAATTAATTGCGAAAATTAAATTTTTTGTAATTATTGTGATTATTTTCTAAAATTATTATGATTTATTACAAAATTAAATCTTATAAAACTATTGTAATTGATTGCAAAATTAAAATTTTCATAATTATTGTGATTACTTTCTAAAATTATTGTGATTTATTACAAAATTAAATCTTGTAAAATTATTGTAATTGATTTAGAAATTTAAATTTTTCGTAATTGTTGTGATTGACTTTCTTAAATTATTATGATTTATTGTAAAATTAAATCTTTTAGAATTATTGTGATTGATTACAAGATTAAATTTTGAGAATTTGGTTTGGGAACTGAAATTATGATATTTAAATATGGTAATTAATTAATAATTAAATGAAATTAAAAAGAAGTTTTAAGCTATCTTCTATGAGTCAACAAACTATCACAATTCAATTAATCCATAATTTATTTAAAATAAGTTTCAAGAAATGAGTCTCAATGCAAGACTAAAAATATTACCCTTGAATTTACAAGCTCTCTCAACTTAATTAATCATAAAGTTACAACTTATTATTATAAATTTTTTAAAAAAATTAATGTTAATTAAATGACTAGACTATGCGAAAAGAAAAGAAAAGAAAAAAAAAGTAATATTGACAGGTTAAATAAAATCATAATTTAATAAATTATATGATCATAATTATCTATGATGGGAGAATTCTTATTTTCACAATCAATGACTGAAATATGGGTTGCCGTAAATAACAAAAGGAAAAGAACATATGTGCACATAAGGTATAATAAGAAGGATAAAAAAAGCAAAATAATAATAATAGTAAAAAGACGACAACGAGAATACATTAACAATGGATAGGGATAAACCTAAAGTTAGCTATATAAAATCTTTAAAATTTAATATAGAGTCATTAAATATTAAATTAAATATGAAATTTAAAATTTAAAAAATATTAAAGAAACTTTTATAAAAATATGGTAATTATGATTAAATGCAATCAATAAATTGATATAAAATTAAATTTATAATTAATAAATCTAGTAAATAACTTTATGAAATTTTTTGAAAAAAAAATTGTAAGAAAAATCGTTGAGTTAAAAAAAAGTCTCAATGAGAGAAAAATTTTTTTTGGAGAGATTATTACTTTTGTATATTATCATATATAATTTAGCTAATTAATGTAATTAAAAACATCATGTAAAAATATCTCTAATTTGAGCAAAAAATTTAATAAAATCATTAATAACATATTAAAAAAATTTCTAATTCTATTTTAAAATCATGTTATGTACGGAATTCTTAAATATAGAATTAAATATAAAATTTTAAATTTTAAAAATATTAAAGAGACCTTTATAAAAATATAATAATTAATAATTAGACGTAATCAATGAATTGATATAAAATTCAATTCATAATTAATAAAGATTTAGTAAATAACTTAAAAAAAATTCAGAGAAAAAAAGACTTCATGATAAGTTGTTGAGTACAAAAAAAATCTTTATGAGAGAGAAATTTTTTTTAAAGAGACTATTACTTTTATATATTATAATAAATAATAAAAAATTTAACTAATTTATATAATTAAAATAATCAAGTTGCGTAAATATAAAATATCCCTAATTTGAGTGAAAGAATTTAAAAAAATCATAAATAAAAAACTAAAAAATTTATAAAATTCTATTCTAAAATAATGTTACGTATAGAATTATTAAACATAGAATTAAATATAAACTTTAAAATTTAATATGGAATCATTAAATATAGAATTAAATATTAAATTTAAAATTTAAAAATACTAAAGAGACATTTTATGAAAATATGATAACTAATAATTTGACATAATCAATGAATTGATATAACATTAAATTTATAATTAATAAAAATATAGTAATTACTTTAGTAAATTTTTTAAAGAAAAGAAGATTACATGAAAAGTTGAGTAGGGAAAAAAGTTTCCATGAGAGAAATTTTTTTTTTGAAGAGATTACTACTTTTATATATTATAATAGATTTTGAAATCATGTTACGTATGAAATTATTAAATATATAATTAAATATAAATAAGTTTAAGTCAACCAGATTTATATCTTTTTTGGAGCTCCCTTCTGTTTATGTGAGAGCTTTGCTGTTACATGATGTAACGGGAGTCTTTACTCTCATACTTTGTGCTTTATTGTTTTTGTTTTGGGGCTGTTGCCCCATTAATTTATCAAAAAAAAAATGTAAATTCTAAAATTTAATATAGTGTCAATAAATATTGAATTAAATATGAAATTTCAAATTCAAAAATATTAAAAAGACATTTCTAAAAATATGGTAACTATGATTAAACATAATCAATGAATTCATATAAAATTAAATTTATAATTAATAAAATTATAGTAAATAACTTTAAAAAAAATTTCAGTTAAAAGAAGAGTACATGAAAAGTTATCCAACAGGAAAAAAAATTTTCAAGAGAGAAAAAAAACTTTTAGAGAGACTATTATTTTTATTATTATAATATATTCTAAAATCAAGTTACGTATGTAATTATTAAATATAAAATTTAATATAAACTTTGAAATTTAATATAGAATCATTAAATATAGAATTAAATATAAAATTTAAAATTTAAAAAATATTAAAGAGATTTTTATGAAAATATGGTAGTTATGATTAAACGTAATTAATGAATTGATATAAAATTATATTTATAATTAATAAAAATCTAGTAAATAACTTTCAAAAAAATTTTTGAAAAAAAAATACTTGAAAAGTTGTTAAGTGAAAAAAAAGGTCTCAATGAAAGGAAAAATTTTGTTGGAGAGACTATTACTTTTATATATTATAATAAATAATTTAGTTATTTTATGTAATTAAAAAAATCAGTTATATAAAAAGAGTAAATTCCTAATTTAATTATTTAAAGATTGGATCAACATTATTTCGATTGTTAAAAAATGTCATTAATTTAATGTATCTCAATTATAAAAATTATATTTATTTAGTCTTTATCCGTATAAAGAAGGACAATTTTGATGTCAACATTCTTTGAAATAATAAAGTGATGTTGACCAAATCTTTAAAGGATTAAATTGAGAGTTTACTCAATATAAAAATATCTCTAATTTGAGCAAAAAATTTTAAAAAAATCATAAATAAAAAAATGAAGAATTTCTCAAATTTTATTCTAAAATCAGTTTACGTATGTAATTATTAAATATAGAATTAAATATAAACTTTAAAAATTAATATGGAGTCATTAAATATAATATTTAATATTTAATAAATATTAAAGAGAATTTTATGAAAATATGGTAATTAATAATTAGATGCAATCAATGAATTAATATAAAATTAAATTTATAATTAATAAAAATTTAGTAAATAACTTTTGAAATTTTTTTGAAAAAAAAGACTATTAAAAATTGTTGAGCGGGAAAAATAGTTTCCATAAAAAGAAAAAAAAACTTTTGAAGAGAATATTATTTTTATATATTATAATAGATATAAGGTAACGTTTAGTGTATAAAATGATGATTTTATAGAATTGTAATAAAATAAAAATAGAATAAAATATATTAGTTATTCTTACTTCACACTTTGGTAACTTTTGAAATGAAATACTATTCTAAGTTACTTTATTGTTTGATACATAAAATCACTTTAAAATAGAATTAAAGTTAATATAAAGGACAAAAATATCTCTTATAAAAAAAATATTTTAAACATTAATAATAATATTTAATTTTAATATTTTTAATTTGAATAGAATAACTATTATTATCTTTTAAAAAATAATATTATCATATCAAGTAAATACTTTATATTAATAAGTTTTTATATTAAAGATAGAACGTCTATGTTGAAACCAAAAATTAAAATAATAAATTAAAATACTTTTTAAGGTTAATAAGTAATCAAATATATAAACATAAACTTTGAATATAAAAAAATTACACTATAAATTGAAAAAATATCAAGAAGGACAAGACTTTATTACTCAAAAAAATAAAGAGAAAAATAAGTATAATTTTATAAAATTTTTAAAGGTATATTAAAAATAAATAATTTTAATTTTATTTCGTAGAGTATGAAATTTCAATCCCACCTCTATAGGAAGGAATAAATTTTATGTTCCATTCATAGTTTTATAAAATAGGATATGAAATGAAATTATCATTTAATAATTTTTTTTTACAAATAAATATAGAAATATCCTATTTCATGTAATGAATTACCACTTCTGCATACCAAACGTCACATAATAAATAATAGATAAATTTGTACACTAATTAAATCAAAAAAAAAAGAAAAATATTACATTGTGTAACAAAATTACAAACTTCAAATTAATTATCCGTTTTTTTGATAGGAAAATTAATTATCCATTTCTATTGACTCAATTTATTTAAAAAAAAACAACTGCGATACATCGTAATAAATGTTGCGTAGCCAAGAATTATCTGGAGTATTTTTGAGGTTGCCAAACACGGGTTTGTTTATCCAACCAAGACGGGGCGGCTTTTATTGTTATCTATCTCTACCCCACATAGGCGTGGACCAAGCTTTTTAAGCGGCATGCAAATGTTTCAGAACTTTATGCATTTTGTTCTCCCTATACGTTGGGTCATGACATAAAAACTCCATACTATGAATTAAAATTAATGGAAAAAAAAAGGAAAGGCATTTAACGTTAAATTATTAAATTAGTTTCGGAAAGGTTTTATAAATTTTATATTATTTTTTAAAATATTTTAATTTTATCGTAATTATAGATTATTTTTGTCATTTGAGCTAGTATATTTTTAGGAATTAATATTACTTACTTTTAAAATTTTTAAATACTAACTTAAATGATAAAATAATTTTTTAAATATCATAAATAAAATTAAAATATCTCAAAAATTAATATGAAGTTAGTGAAATTTTTTAGCAATGGAAGGAGAGATTTTTTGGTATTTAATGATTATGATATTTTTTTTATTTTATATTATTTAATAATAATTATATCAACTTTTTTGGTAATTAATGCATGCTTGAATTATAATTTTTTTAAAGACAATAATAACTTACAAAGCTAATATAACTACTATCCTGATTCTTCAATCTACTTTTATTTATTGTCTAAGATTTTTGTACATAAATTACAAAAATTATTAAATAGTTTCAACTATAGATAAATATACTTTAATATGATTAAATCATCATTTCTCTTACTTCATTAATCTCTAATAAAAAATAAGAATAAAATTAAAAAAAATTAATTAATACTTTTTTAATATTTTTAAATGATATATATTTTTAGATAAAAATAATTCTCTAAAAAATATACGGATGAAGTATTAAATGGTACTTCCTTAATATATTTTAGTATAACTAAATTATTTTTCTCTTACTTTATTAATATTCTTTCTCTTATTTAATTTTACTTACTTTACTAATTTTATCTTTATCAAAAAATAAAATTAAAAATTAAAAAAATTAATTAATATTTTTTTAATATTTTTTAAAAATAAATATTTTTAAATAAAATAAATTTTCATAAAATATCTCTTTATATAATAAAGGGTAGTTAATGTGACAGATAAAAATTCTCTTTCAAATCCTTTGACCGACCAATCATCATTCATGATGCTTTTACAGAGTCAAATTGGAGCTTCCCCCACCTGACATTACATGTTCCCCCATCTTAAATACAATAAGCCTCTCCACATGCTGTCAGGAATCCTCCCCTGACCTGACCCTCCCCTTTTTTTCACCCCATTCTCTGGTCCTTTGAAGTTGTGCCCCCACCAAACCCCAACCTAAGCAAGCAAGCGCGCACGCAGTGATTCCTATAAATTCCTAATAACGTCGCAACATTGCTTCAGGCGACCAAGGAAGGCCGAGAGGGCAGAAGCCACTCTAGAAGAAGTAGTGGTACTGCGAATCTTGCTTGCTACTGTTGTTTGTTTCCCAAGAAAAGAAAAAAAGGGTGTGAGAAAATGGGTGGGTCTATTCGGTCCATTTTCATGCATGCCGATGGCCATGATTGGTTCCTTATGGTTCTAGGTTTCTTTGGGGCCATTGGCGACGGCTTCAGCACCCCTCTGATGCTGTTCATCAGCAGCCGCATAACGAACAATATTGGGAGTGTGTCTACCATGGAAGTAAACACTTTCATCCATAACATCAACAAGGTTCTCTCTCTCTCCCCCTGATCTCTCTCACTAGCTCAAACACAATTACACACACAGACACAGCATAAAGAAAGAGTAGCTTATTGGATTTGTCTTTATTGGTGATGCAGAATACAGTGGCTCTACTATATTTGACTTGTGGGTCTTTTCTTGCTTGCTTCATCGGTGAGCTTCCAGTTTTGCTATGGTTCTTTTACTCTGTCTTCTCTTTTCATTTAAACGATGCAAAAGTAATAAATTAATATTGTCCTCTTCGTTTTAATGTTGGGGACTTTCAGAGGGTTATTGTTGGACGAGAACAGGTGAAAGACAAGCTGCGAGAATGAGATCCAGGTACTTGAAAGCAGTGCTCAGACAAGAAGTGGCATACTTCGATTTGCATGTCACAAGCACGTCCGAGGTCATCACCAGCGTCTCTAACGACAGCCTCGTAATTCAAGATGTTCTTAGTGAAAAGGTGTTAGGAAAAAAAAAAAAAAGGAGAAAAGAAATCAGCAATTATTTTTTTTTCTGAGTTCTTGCAGTTTTGATTTTTAATCACAATCCGTGATATTAAGATCGTTTCTTCCAATTTTGAAACTAGGTCCCAAATTTCTTGATGAATTCTTCCATCTTCGTTGGGAGCTACATAGCAGCTTTTGCAATGTTGTGGAGATTGGCCATTGTGGGGTTCCCTTTCGTGGTTCTTCTGGTGATCCCAGGCTTGATTTATGGGAGGACTATGATGGGGTTGGCAAGAAAGATCAGAGAAGAGTATAATCAGGCTGGCACAATAGCAGAACAGGCAATATCTTCCGTCAGAACCGTCCATTCCTTTGTTGGTGAAAGCAAGACCATAGCAGCTTTCTCTGCTGCTCTACAAGGCTCGGTTAATTTGGGGCTGAAACAAGGCTTGGCGAAAGGCCTAGCCAGAGGAAGTAATGGTGTTGTCTTCGCTATATGGTCTTTCATGTGCTATTATGGTAGCAGACTGGTCATGTACCATGGCGCTCAAGGTGGCACTGTTTTCGCAGTTGGAGCAAGCATAGCTGTTGGTGGATTGTAATTATATCTACACTTTTAACTGTCTCTCATGCTTGATACTACGATTCAATTCATGCTCAAAAGTTCAATAATTTGTAAGCTTAAGAGGTGTGGTGTGGTGTGGTGTTTGTTTGTAACTTTTTTTCTTTGTGCAACAGAGCATTAGGTTCTGGTTTGTCCAACGTGAAGTACTTCTCGGAAGCAAGTGCTGCCGGGGAACGCATAATGGAAGTGATAAAAAAGAGTTCCCAAGATTGATTCGGACAACATGGGCGGGGAGGTTCTGGAGAACGTTTGTGGGGAAGTGGAATTCGACCACGTAGAGTTTGCGTACCCGTCGAGGCCAGAGAGCATCGTCCTGAGAGATTTATGCCTCAAGATTCCAGCGGGGAAGACAGTGGCGTTGGTGGGAGGGAGTGGGTCAGGGAAATCCACTGTGATATCGCTTTTGGAGAGATTTTATGACCCACTTGGGGGAGAGATACGTCTCGATGGGGTGGCCCTTCAGAGGCTGCAGCTCAAGTGGCTCAGGTCGCAGATGGGTCTGGTGAGCCAGGAGCCTGCACTGTTCGCAACCAGCATCAAGGAGAACATACTTTTTGGAAAGGAGGACGCTACAGAGGAAGAGATTATGGAGGCTGCAAAAGCTTCCAACGCTCATAATTTCATTTCAGATTTGCCTCAGGGATACGATACCCAGGTGAGATCTGCTTCTCAGCTAACTACATTACATGCATAGTATGTGTGACAGGATCATCGGGGGTCAAAGTAATTTTAGAGTTATAGTTACTGAATACAAATCATCTTTTCTCTTTTTTCATCTTAATTAAATGCTGATAAATTAAGAAAAAAATATATTTCTTAATTAATATTATTTTCTTTCTAAATATAAATATTTTGACTGATTTATTAGTATTTAATTAGGAATAGAAATTCTTACTTAGTATATTACTGGTACATTCATTAAACAATTAATGGCACCTTTTTACCTACGTCAATATGCATGTTTTAATTATCTAACCACGAAGAGCATATATACTTACGTAAGACTTGTATTATTTTCATTTTTATATGTCTATAGAAATTACTTTAATTTTGTTCAAAGGACACATAATTAACAATTATTGTATTTTTATATCTCAATCTTATATTTACTTTTTATGATAAAAAAATAAAAAAATTGTGTATTTTTTCTTATTTATTATAATTTAGATAAGTGAACGGAAAAAAACGTAAGATTGAAATGTAAGATAGAAATTTTTGTTAAAAAAAAAAAACGCTCCATCTATATGCATGTCTCATTAAATGCTTGCATTTTGAGAATCCGGTAAAGTTTATCTCCGGGTCAGTTTGTTATCTTTAAAAAGTCGGGTTGAAATTTTGAAAATTAGTTTTTGATGCAAAATTTTCAATAATAATATTATTATTTACACACTATAATTTTTTTGCACCATTCTTATATTACTTTTTTAATAATAAAAAATACACTTTTTAATAATTTTTTATTTTTATTATCCAAACAAAAATAACAAAAATAGTGTATGACTGATGTAAAAAAAATAATGTACAACTAACAATTTTGTTTTACATAATGTTTAAACATGAATCCAAAAAATTGCTTAAAAAAATGTTTGTTTCCTAATAACGATTGCATGTACAGGTTGGGGAGAGAGGAGTTCAAATGTCTGGTGGACAAAAACAGAGGATAGCAATAGCACGAGCAATAATCAAGAAACCGCAAATCTTCTTGCTGGACGAAGCAACGAGTGCACTGGATTCCGAGTCCGAACAACTCGTCCAGCACGCTCTCGACAAGGCAGCCCTGGGCCGCACCACCATCATCATCGCTCACCGCCTCTCCACTATCCGCAACGCCGACGTTATCGCCGTCGTGCAGGGCGGTGCCATTGCCGAGATGGGCTCGCACGACGATCTCATCCGAAACGACGACGGACTCTACGCCTCCCTCGTTCGTCTCCAGCAAACAGACAAAACTAAAACCCATGAAGACACCCCCGTCCCAGTCCCTGTCCCTGTCCCTGTCACTGCCACTGGTCCTGCACCTTCGCCTTCTTCCATAGCGAACTCGAACCATAGCACCGGCAGCCGCAGGCTCTCCCTGGTGAGCCATTCCAGCTCGGCCAACTCGGTGGCTCCGAGCCGTGCTTCGCTTGCAGACGATGATGGCGAAGAGGTGGTTGCAGAGGACGATCACAAGAACAAGCTCCCTGTGCCATCGTTTCGGAGGTTGCTGGCGCTGAACCTCCCCGAGTGGAAGCATGCAACTTTGGGTTGCTTGAATGCGATGCTGTTCGGTGCGGTTCAGCCAGCGTACGCGTTCTCGATAGGGTCCATGATATCGGTATATTTTCTGACGGATCATGACGAGATCAAACAGAAGACCAGGATCTATTCACTCTGCTTTCTAGGCCTCTCGGTGTTCACGTTGGTCGTTAACATCGGCCAGCATTATAGCTTTGCTTACATGGGAGAGTACCTCACCAAAAGGGTTAGAGAGAACATGCTTTCCAAGATACTTACTTTTGAAGTTGGGTGGTTCGATCAGGACGAAAACTCCAGTGGTGCTGTTTGCTCTAGACTTGCCAAAGATGCCAATGTGGTACGTTTCTTGAGCTTCTTCCTTCATAACTTTCATATCTTTTTGTGGGAATATTCTTAGCTATAATGCATGTTTCTACTTGGAACGGCTATGATTGCATTTGTTCTTGAGCATCCCACGTGGGCCTCTTGTACGACGGCAATCTATAGGCAAGAATTTTCTTTCTCAATACCCAGGATATGTAAATATTCTGAATTCTACCTATCACGCGATTATAGTTAAGACTTATTCTGCATTCCTCATCTTTACTCACTGCCCAACCAGCATTAATGCACAGTGCTGTCTCTGTTTTTAACCTTTTCTTTCCTTTAGCTTTTTGAGTCATTGTAATTGTCTTTCATTTTGGGCTATGCTCATTGCTTAATTTCATTTCTGCCTTGTGAATCAATGGCATGATTGTGATTCAATTCTTATTTTGAACTTTTTCTTGTGGCTTTTCACAATCATAGGTAAGGTCCTTGGTGGGAGACAGAATGGCTCTACTGGTACAAACTTTCTCAGCGGTGATAACAGCCTGCACAATGGGCCTGGTCATTTCATGGAGGCCGGCCATTGTTATGATAGCCGTTCAACCCATTTTTGTAGCCTGCTTGTACACAAGGTGTGTGCTGCTCAAGAGCATGTCCAACAAGGCCATCAAGGCCCAAGAACAAAGCAGCAAACTGGCTGCCGAAGCGGTGTCCAACCTTCGAACCGTCACTGCCTTCTCATCTCAAGACCGAATCCTCAGAATGCTAGAAAAAGGCCCAAGAAGGCCCGAGCAGCGAGAGCGTCCGACAGTCGTGGATCGCGGGCATCGGGCTTGCGTGTTCTGAGAGCCTCACAACCTGTATTTTGGCCCTCAACTTTTGGTACAATGGCAAGCTTGTCTCCAATAACTACATCACATCCAAAGCAATGTTTGAGAGCTACATGGTCCTCGTGAGCACAGGTAGGGTCATAGGCGATGCTGCTAGCATGACCACAGACCTTGCTAAAGGCGCCGATGCCGTGGGCTCGGTTTTCGCAGTCCTGGACCGGAACACCAAAATTGAGCCAGATGACCCAGAGGGGCACAAGCCCGAGAAGTTAATAGGCCGAATAGAACTCCATGATGTACATTTTGCCTACCCAGCTAGGCCCAATGTAACTATCTTCCAAGGCTTCTCGATCAAAATTGATGCAGGCAAATCAACAGCATTAGTGGGGCAAAGTGGGTCTGGCAAATCAACCATCATAGGCTTAATAGAGAGATTCTACGACCCACTCAAAGGGACAGTGACCATAGATGGTAGAGACATTAAGTCATATCACCTTAAGTCACTGAGAAAGCACATAGCACTCGTGAGCCAAGAGCCCACATTATTTGGTGGGACCATAAGAGACAACATTGCATATGGGGCATCCCACAAGGTTGACGAGGCTGAGATCATAGAGGCTGCGAGGGCAGCCAATGCTCATGATTTCATCGCGAGCCTGAATGATGGCTACGACACCTGGTGTGGGGGCGGAGGAGTGCAACTCTCGGGGGGTCAAAGGCAGAGGATAGCAATAGCCAGGGCCATATTGAAGAACCCCGTGGTGTTGCTGCTGGACGAGGCCACCAGCGCTCTTGATAGCCGGTCGGAGAAGGTGGTGCAGGACGCGGTGGAGCGGGTGATGGTGGGGAGGACCAGCGTGGTGGTGGCTCATAGGTTGAGCACCATTCAGAACTGTGATCTAATTGCTGTGTTGAATAAGGGGAGAGTGGTGGAGAAAGGGGCCCACTCTTCTTTGTTGGCTAAGGGACCAAGTGGAGCTTATTACTCCTTGGTGAGTCTACAAAGCAGACCAGCCAACACTGCTACTAACACTGCCGAGTCCATCAACTAATTAACCAAACCAATTCAAGTTGGACCTCTTTTTTTGAGTTTGAGCTTTGAGGGGAGATAGCTAGTTAAGAGATACCAAGAAGATGACATGAGCTGGTGATAGATGGAGGCAAGTGAAGGAAGTGGAGGAGATGGAGACGGAGGTATCTTTCTTATTTGCATATTTTGTAATAATATGCCTAACCCCACCATCTGTGCTTAAATGTATATAGTACATCTATGAACATGACGTAGAATGCTACTATGACAAATTGGTATGGAATTTTCTTTCTACTTCCGGCCTTGATATAATTATCAACTTATTAGTAGTTAAAAACAAGAAACATTACTTGTAATCATGAGAAAAATTTAAGCATTGGAAAATGATTAGTAACGTTATTCATACACTGTTTTTCATACACTTGTAGACACAATACAGTGGTCCAAGGGTCTCTCAAATTGGTAGCTAACATGAGTTATACAATGAATATACAGCTAGCCTTCTTGCTGCCAAAGTTTTTTTTCCCCTTTCTTCTTCCAGGAATATATCATTTTGAGACTCTTGGTATATAAAAGTGTACTCAAGTATCTCTATTTGAGTTCTGAGGGATAAATTTATTTTGTGTACGGCATAGTATACAATTATACATGACTGCTGAGTACATGATGAGCATTGGGATCTCACTACTAGCAAGAACTAGCATTTCAACCTTGCAAATCCAGAAATCCTCGAGAGAGAAGATCTAGAACAGCTATTTACTAAAATTTCACATTATAAGAACTTCAGCACAATGCAGTCACGTAAGTTTCTTCAAACTCATTTAAGAATAGCAAAAACCCTTAGCTAACGCTGAAATTAAAAAAAAAATGATTCGCTGCCAGCAGCCCAGCACGCAGAGCAGCCGGCAGCGTCACACACGAACAACACGCAGAGGCAGCAGAGCGGTCACAGTGTCACATACAAATAAATGAAATTACAGCAGTAACAGCACGCAGAGCATATCCAGACGGTACAAACAAGAATCAAAACCATCTACAAGATCAAATCAAGCACAAAATCTTCTCCATTCTCGGCATCCAGATACAAAAACGGAAAAACCTCAGAAAATAAAAATAAAAAACTATATGCAGAGGTGTATACCTCTCCGATCTCCAATCTCCGATCTCCGATGGCGATAAGTCACCAAACTCACTCTTTCTCTGCCGTGGGTCACCGGGTGTCGGGATCTGCCTTTCTCTCCTTCGACTTTCGTTTCCGCAGCTAAGCTTCGTTTTTCGGACGGGTAACAAACGTGGGCGAGACGCGAGACGCGGGCGAGAAGCGACGAGGGTTTCAGTTTTCATTCAAACCGAA
This sequence comes from Castanospermum australe, assembly GCA_019955255.1. Lineage (NCBI taxonomy): Eukaryota > Viridiplantae > Streptophyta > Magnoliopsida > Fabales > Fabaceae > Castanospermum > Castanospermum australe. Next base: position 155,743 of record NSJW01000646.1, read on the forward strand.
ACGACGTCGTCTGATTTTTTTTTTTTTTTGAAAAATATATGTTAAAACGACGTCGTTTTAACATCAAATGTTAAAAAAAAAAAAAGGATCAAAACCGGAAAACCGTGAGAACCGGCGCCGGTTTGACCGATTTGATACCGGTTCACCGGTTTTTGACCACCCCGGTTCTGGGAGATAACCCGAACCGGTTAGGGAACCGGTTCCCGGTCGAACCGGTCGAACCAGCCGGTCCGGTCCGGTTTTCAGAACACTGAATTATTTCTTATAACCCCCATCCTGACATCCCACCAATAAAATTCAGCTAATAAATGCCTACATGCCTACTGCGAAATAAAGGGGAGAAACGGTTTTGGAAATGAGTTCTTTCTCTTTTTTTTTTCTCTAAAAGGAAAAAATTGTAAGATAGAATTGTATGAATATATTATTCCGAAAAAAATTATAGACTTCTTACTTGTAAGGAACTTATTTTTAAATTATTTTTACATATTATAGATTTTATATCAAATTCTTTCAATTTTCAAACTAAAATATTCCATATAATCTCATAACTAAATTAAATTAAAAATTTTTACTTACACCTATATCATGGTGTCTCTTCTAATTAATCTATTATTACTATATTATAAAGGAAATTCCCATTTTTAGTGTCCAATTTTCACTTTCCCAAAAAATCATTGATGATTAATTGAACACAAATAAAAAAAGGAATAAAATTATGATTACAAATTTTTTTTTGATAATTACATTTTACAATTATAACTACTTTCAAATATAGAGAGTTATCTTTTTTTTTATATATACTATTATATCTAACTTCAAATATCTTTTTTTTTGTAAAATTATTTTTATTTAACTAATTTTAATTATACTAAAATTATAATTAATTAATTCATAAAATATTTATATAAGCAAAAATTAAAAATGCGAATTGAGATATACATAGTGTCTATCAAGGCGCTAGTAATAAATAAAAATTATTATAATACTTTACATGATATACTTAAAACTTAATTTGAGTTTCATCTCAAGAAAAGAAAAGTTTGTTTGGAGTTTCCTCCAATGTATTTACTATCTTACATTATACCAACACGGGATAACACAACTAATTGAAGAGATTCTAATAAATTTTGCATTCCTCATGTGTTGGATTTGAATCCTCTTTCAACTAATAAGCATGTTATTTTTACACTTTATGTAGACTTACCTTTATGATATAAGGGAAGAGAGAAAAAGTAAAAGTGAAAAAGAAAGTGAATTTCTCTCTGTCGTTTAAGGGTAGGTATATAATAAAAACTGTAAGAATAACATTTTTGTTCAATTAATAGTGTGGTCACCCCAACAAAGAGATCTCTCATGCCTAACCTATCTTTACTACCTACTCAAAAAAAAGTGTCTTGCACATTTATAAATTCATTATTTATGCAAGTTCTGGCCTATTCCTTCAACCTGTAGATTGATGTATGATTAGTCTATCTAATCAATAAATTATGTCTTTTAATTTTAATCAAAAGTTTTAATATTCATTCTTTATGTTAAGGAAATTCTATAATCAATATATGAAAAATGATGTTATTTTAATTAAAATTCAAGAGTTTTTTTTTATGAATTTTACTTTTTTAATTATGATTTAATTTTTGAAATTTTGGGTAATTAAACGCCCAAACCTACCGCACTGGCCGCTTGAGTCCTTAACTAATAAGGGCTGGACTTCGATACATCATTTGAGCCCATAAAGAACATAGGCCGATTCAACCTGACTTATTTTAGACCAACACATGGTATATGTAGATGATACTTAGAGAAGATCAGAGATGTCAAAATGCAACTCACTGAATTGTGGAGGCAAGAGGAATATACTGGGGCCAAAGGTTCAGATTCAAATGGCTGCAATGGGGAAATAAAAACATACAATTTTTTCATGCAACAACTATCTAAAGGAGGGGAAGAATGGAATTCATAGGATCAAGAATACACAAGGAGAATGAGTCGAAGGGCAAAAAGACATATTAAACCTACTCTCCAACCACTTTCAACAATTGTATAATTCGGAAGGGCTAGAGAAATTGAAGAAGCTATCGAGTGAGTGCCAAAGTTAGTCACTGATAGGTTGAATCATAGACTAAGAGAACCAATTATAGAAAGTGAAATTAAGGTTGCAGGGTTTGGCTTAGGGGCTTTGAAAGCCCCAAGTGTGATGGACTTAATGGACTGTTATACCAACAACACTAGGAAATTGTAAAGGAAGACATTTGCAAAGCTATTAGTTTGTTCTTTTCCCATGGTGAGCTGCTTGCCAAAGCCAATGAAACACATATTGTGCTGATCCCTAAGGTATCCCTCCCAGAAAAAGTTAATCAATTAATTAAATTTCCTTTATAAAATTATCTCTAAGATCATGGCTAATAGAATGAAGAGCAGTATGGAGGGTCTGGTCACACAAAATCAGTGTTTTTCCTACTGTAGTACAAATTTAAGAAAATGTCCTTATAGCCCAGGAAACCTTTCACATGTTGAAGAAGAAGAAAAGGACAAATGTCATGATCTGAACTGAGAGTCTATGACTGGCGTATGACAAGAACTTACCATAGGCTTACTTAAGTCACACAAGCCTCAAACCTATAATTCAAAATAGATAATCCGAAACAGCCACCACAAGGCTTCAAAAAAATACTTTTATTCTAGTACATATTCAGACTTGTAATATCTAACAAGTGAATCTCAATCACTAATAATTTATACAAATAAAATACCATAAAATGATCAAATTGATAACTAACATATAACAAACTAACATAGATCCTACTTGTAAAAATAATAGAGTACTTCTAAGAGTGTTAGTCTGCAAGGCTTTCAAATCCAAATAAGACAAATGTTAAGACTTGCCTACACGAACAGTATGTAGGGCTCACCATAAACAATTGAGAATTTCCTCAATCACACTGGAGAAGCCGAACAAGAAACAACCTCTTTTACTTTATTTGAAAGGATATAACAACAATTTGGGTGAGTTTACGACTCAGTGAGCAATTAATACCTATTACACTAGAAACAGGATAAGTGGGGGCACGAATTTTTCATGAGGTAATAACAAAATAATTTTTGAAATAATATATAATAATAAAAAGTAGATAAAAATACCTGAGAAAAATATAATATGCATATACAATTATTTCTAAAATATCACAGTTTTAAATCATAGTCATCATATTTTTTCATTAAAAAAAATATAACAAGGTAGTAAAGTTATAAACAATTTCCACTAACAAATATCAAACATTGAGAAAATTAATTAGGATAAATCCAAATAGAATAATTCACCAAGCAAAACTAGAACAAATCGAGCACACTGCCTGCTTGGATAAGCTAACTAATCTGACAAGCCTAAGGCTTGAACTAAACAAATTGAGCACACAGCTTACAGGTAAACTAACCAATCTGAGAAGCTTAAGAGTTGAACTAATGAGTATCACACTCCAAATCCATAACCAACCCATGTGTACTAACTTAACACAGAGTTAGCATCTCCTCTGCAGAATTTATTCCTAGGTGCACCAAGGCTAATATTTACTGCTATTAGATACAGTTTTCTGACATGGTTTTCTCCAAAGAAAATAATTTACAAAAATATCATATTTCGTAAGAAAATAAATCTTCTAAGTGAAAATAAAAATCCTAATTTATTAAAATCAATCTTATTTCAAATAGAATATTTCCTAACATTAGAAAACTCACTCAAAAATATTTTTCAAATATGCTTTTCATAAGCAACTAATGTCGATCAATATAGCATCGATCCATATATATTCTGAAACAACCATCATTGATCCAAAACTAATATATGAAACAATTGTAATAATTATTTTAAAACCATTATCAATGTATTTTCTATCAACAAAAATTATCAATTCATCAATCAATTCATTTTAACTATGCTCAGAAGTCAAATGTGTGTTTTTCAAAATTTTGTTTGTTCCAATAGTATCTAAGGTTCTAATATATTTAAAACAAAATTCTAAAATTTGTTCGAAATTTAAAAATCAGAAATAGACATGTAATAGATAATAACCATTCACAATACTTAACGATTTCTAATTAGGTCTTTCTCTAACAATTCGCCTTAGTAAATTGAAAGTTTCATGTATCGTTCTATAACCATAGAAAATACTAGTAAACTATATATCAGTCATAGACAATTAAATTATCTAATTTAATCCCTAAATTCTAAATAATTTTATATACCAAAGCCTAAATTCACTACTCAAAAGTGTCCAATGAAAAATATAAAAAAAATAAAATAAAAACATTAATAAAATGCCACTAAAAAAACTATCTACTCACCTCACTTAAGCTAGGAATACTCAAAATTTGAATCGACATCAAATCCTACTCCTAAAGTTTACTAAACCCTCTTACTCTTTTATAAAGAGTCTAAAGGGAAAAGGTAATTATACTTGTTTAACTTAGGGTCTATATATAACCATTTTTAGGGGGAAAGAGTTTACTAGTTTTTTGATGTGGAACTTAAAACTAATATAACAAAAAAGTTTTTTATCTGATGTGGGACTTAAATACAACTCCTTTGTCTTTCTCTTTCTTTTTTCTTTAAAAAATTACTCCCCATTTTTTTAATATTATCTTAATCTTCTTTTTTTCTTTTTTTTCTCATCGTCACATTATTCTTCGGTTAAAATAAATTTGTTCTTGAATTTAATATTCCTACTAACCTTGTTCATTCAATAGGTGTGAGTATTTCTCACGTATAACCACTTTAGGTTCCCAAATCACTCATTCACCTGACGGTCTACGCTAAACAATTTCTACCGAAGCAACAACTTTAGAGCTTAAATACTTCACCTATCTATCTACTATGGCTATTGGTTGCTCTACATAACTAAGACGCTATCTAATGATCATGCTCTAATCTAACTTTCTTACTGGTTATCTTGAATGAAATCTAACTCAATAACTTTAGACTTGCCAACCTTAGCTAACTAATCAGTAATTAACATTATTTATTATGTAAGCCCTCAATAGGTTCTACTGTATATAATAGTAACTCTTGCTATATGTCAACTTTCATTAAAGGTAAGTGTTAATTCTAGCTTCCTCCAAGGTCTACAACATAAGAACAAAATATATCCTTTAACATCTTAATAGGTCTCTCTAATTGACCATAGCATAAGGATAATGGGTTAATATCAAATTTAAATGATCTTTAAGGCTATCTAAAGGGATTTCTAAATTAAGTAGTTAATTGACACCCCCAATTGATATGACAAGTATTGACAGTAGGTTCTTTAACCTTCTCAAAATTTTGACTTGGTTGACCAGTTAGCAATGTAATATATTCAAACATTTTACTTCATTTTTTACGAAAACCATCATGATCTCCATACTTAACATTTAGCATATTAACTACAAAATACTCAAATTCACTTAAAGAAATTCTATTATTAGATCCCTTTACGGATATTGAAACCATTCTAATATCAAACAAGATCAATCACTCCCTATTAGCCTATAAGTTCAATCAATTAATTAAGTTGTTAGACTTTAAATGTCTAAAAATTATCCATAATTAACATTTAAGGCCTCAACCATCATATACCAAATTTTATCATAATCATGCTTTACTTATTCACATTTAGGAAAAGATTCTAAATCAGTCCGATAAATTAGAAACAACATAGTCACTTCCTTCACTATTCCACCTGAGAGCGTTACATTTCTCTACCTTATGAAACCTTTAATTTCAAACACTCAAACATAAACCTTAGCAGCTCTTAAATCCTAAAACTTGCTATATTGATATCTTCTAACCACTATACTTTATTTTCAAATAACTTATTTAACAATGAATTGAATCAAGAAATTTCCAATATTATCCACACATACGTTAACTCTACTTGGGTGAATTTCCAACCTTTAACTCACACATACAATTTTGTACTAAGCAACTTAAATAAATTATAATTGTCCACATTGGGTATCTAATCTATCTCCAAAATTTTGAAATTTCTAAAATTTCTAGTCTTAATTCTAAGGTGTCCAACCTTATTCTCATAAAGTATTAGGTCCTTCAACAATTATTTGATCGCTCATCGTAACTAAATTAATAGACCATATATCAACCATTTCCATAAAATCCTCATAACTGACTCTAGCCATTTGTCCAATCCAGTTAACCTAGTTTTACACCCTTGATAACCATGAAACTTTGTAGATATGTTTACTCAAATCTTCCATGCACCATATAAAAATATCAACATTAAATCCAATTTGGGCCTCCAAACATTCACCAATTTAATTTATCATTAATAATATATCAAATCTGCCTTAACTCGTATATATAACATTTATACATGACATTCAAAACACCTTAAATACAACATACTTAGCTTTCTACTTCAAACATGACTATTTGATGATCAAAAAGTGCATAAACCATCTGTACATTCATATCAATTTATAGTCCTATCTTCAAATAAATCTAACAAACTTTCTGTAATACCAAACCAATAACCGATCATAACTTTAAACTCAAAAATAGAATAATCATTACGTAAACCTCATTATAACTGTCAATCTAAGACTAAATCAGAATCCATCCGACAAGAGTTTAAGGTTGTAAATACTATATTTTGTCCAATCCAAAATAAAAAAAAATGAATAAAAAAAATTAGACACATGTCTTGATCCAAAGCCTACTAAGAAGACTATCTTTGAGGCCAAAACTTTTAGAGTGACCCAGATAGTAAACCCATGCCCAATCTTAGAAGGAGGGAAATAAAATTTCAAAATAATATTCTAATTGACAATAAATCTTGAGTTGATTTGAAGATTAAATCGTAGCTTGATTCATGGGGAATTAATAAGGAATTGATAAGAATATTTCTTAATTTGATTGAGAGAAATTGGGTGATTTGATTGAAGAAAATTAAATAGTATTAAGTCTATAAAAGGGGTAGAAAAAAAAATGGGGACACACAAGGAGAATTTTGAAAAAAAAAAGACGGTGCAAAAGCTCTAGTGGAGAAAAACCCTATTTTGAGTGCTAGAAGAATAGTGCTTCAAGTTCTCACATTCTTAGTTTGTTCCGAATTAAAGGTAACATCCTTCACTCTTCCTTTCTACTATCTAGTTATGACATTTACGGTGGATCCATAACTTGTAAATCATGTTGTTTCGTTGCATGACCCTTAAATGTTATTAGTGTAGTTTTGTGTTGCTCCTATATTACCCTAATCACACACCTTGTCAGGAAGTCCATTGGAGGTGTGTAGATTTTAAAATGGCTTAGAGTCATATATATACATATATAGTTAAAAAAAAAAAAAAGCCCCTTGTGTCAAAAATTTTATTGTCTTTCTTTCATCACTATAGTCCCAAATAAGTGTTTTAATCGATGTACTCTCATATGATAATTTCATATTTAATAATTTCATACATAACCTGATATTAAAATTTATTATAATAATAAAAGTAATAGTCTCTTGAAAAGTATTTTTTCCTCTCTTGGAGATTTTTTTTTCCCACTCAACAACCTTTTATGCAGTATTTTTTCACTGAAAAATTTTCTGAAGTTATTTACTATAATTTTATTAATTATGAATTTAATTTTATATCAATTCATTGATTGCATTTAATCATAATTACCATATTTTCATAAAAGTTTCTTTAATATTTTTAAAATTTTAAATTTCATATTTAATTTAATATTTAATGACACCATATTAAATTTTAGAATTTATATATTTGTTTTGGTAAATTGATAGGTAATAGCACCAAAAAAAGAAAACAACAAAGCACAAAGTCTGGGAGTAAAGACTCCCATTACATCATGTAACAGCAAAGCTCCAACATAAATAGGAGGGGAGCTCCAAAACAGATATAAATATGGTTGGCTTAAACTGATTTATATTTAATTTTATATTTAATAATTCCATACATAACCTGATTCCAAAATCTAAAACAATATATAAAAGTAGTAGTCTCTTGAAAAGTTTTTTTTTCCCTCTTATGGAGACATTTTTTCCCACTCAACAACTTTTCATACAATCTTCTTTTTTCCAAAAAATTTTCTAAAGTATTTTACTAGATTTTTATTGATTATCTACTATATATTATAATATATAAAAGTAATGGTCTATCAAAAAGTTTTTTTTCCTCTCATTGAGACCTTTTTTTCTCGTTCAACAACTTTTCACGCAGTCTTTTTTTCTTCGAAAAATTTCATAAAATTATTTACTATATTTTTATTAATTATAAATTTAATTTTATATCAATTTATTGATCATGTTTAATCATAATTACCATATTTTCATAAAAAGTCTCTTTAATATTTTTTAAAATTTTAAATTTGATATTTAGTTATATATTTAATGACTCTATATTAAGTTTTAAAGTTTATATTTAATAATTCTATACGTAACTTGATTTTAGAATTTATTATAATAATAAAAGTAATAGTATCTCAAAAAGTTTTTTTTTCTCTATTGGAGGCTTCTTTTCCCGCTCAACAACTTTTCATGCAATCTTCTTTTTATTGAAAAATCTTCTAAAATTATTTACTATATTTTTATTAATTATGAATTTAATTTTATATTAATTCATTGATTGCGTTTAATCATAATTACCATATTTTCGTAAAAGTTTCTTTAATATTTTTAAAATTTTAAATTTAATATTTAATTCAAATTTTAATGACACCATATTAAATTTTAGAATTCATATATTTGTTTTGGTAAATTGATGGGGCAATAGCACGAAAAAAAAAGAAGAAAACAACAAAGCACAAAGTCTCATAGTAAAGACTTCAATTACATCATGTAACAACAAAGCTCTCACATAAATAGGAGGGAAGCTCTAAAAAAGATATAAATCTCGTTGACTTAAACTAGTTTATGTTTAATTTTATATTTAATAATTTCATACGTAACTTGATTTCAAAATCTATTATAATATATAAAAGTAGTAGTCTCTTGAAAAGCTTTTTTTTCTTCTCATGGAGACATTTTTATTCCACTCAACAACATTTCATGCAATCTTCTTTTTGCCAAAAAACTTCCTAAAGTATTTTACTAGATTTTTATTGATTATCTATTATCTATTATAATATATAAAAGTAATAGTCTCCCCGAAAGTTTTCTTTTTCCTCTCATTGAGTCTTTTTTTCCTTCTCAACAACTTTTCATGCAGTCTTTTTTCTTTCAAAAAATGTCATAAAGTTATTTACTAGATTTTTATTAATTATAAATTTAATTTTATATCAATTTATTGACTGCATTTAATCATAATTACCATAATTTCATAAAAGTCTCTTTAATATTTTCAAAATTTTAAATTTCATATTTAATTATATATTTAATAACTCTATATTAAATTTTAAAGTTTGTATTTAATTCCATATTTAATAATTACATATGTAACTTGATTTTAGAATCTATTACAATAATAAAAGTAATAGTCTCTCAAAAAAATTTTCCTCTCTTGGAGACTTTTTTCCCTACTCAACAACTTTTCATGTAGTCTTCTTGTCACCAAAAAATTTTCTAAAGTAAAAAATAGACCACTGCAATATTTCCTATTGCTCTCACTAAAGTAGACAAAATACAGGGAAAATGAGCTCTGCTAGGGTTCCAATGTTCCTCCCGCGGTCGGAGGAGGAGGAGGATTTGGTGGTTTGGAGTACAAAGAAAATTAAGGGTTCTCTTGAGGCAGTTACTGATGGTGGCTTGGATGAGATGGAAGGAGTTCATGTGGGTGGTTAGGCAGGAAGTGATTCTGGCACTAAGGGTGTTTCTTACTTAGGTGCTTTGGTGGGAGAGGCGATGGGGGATGATCTGCCAGGCTTGGAAGAGGATATGGTGGGTGATGAGGAGGTATCCTCGGATGACTATACTGATACTGGAGACGATGAGGATGATGAGGTGGGAGACATTGATCCCATTCAGGATGTTCGTATGCATGCGTCAGAACATTCCTTCTGGTGCAGACCTTATGATCGCTCACTGATCGTCCACCTACTGGGAAGAAGAATTGGACTTAGTTTTCTTGAAAATAGGCTGAAGAAGTTATGGGAGAAAGATGGTACTCTTCAGGTGGTTAACATAAATCATGATCATTTTATTGTGACCTTTTCTGAAGAATCTGATTACAATCATGCGTTCACTGAGGGGCCATGGATTATTTTGGATCACTATTTAATTGTTCAAAAATGGCGGCCGGATTATTATCCAGGAGAAGAGAATGTGCGCAAGGTAGCAGTTGACGTGAACTGTCGAACTAACTCAAATTAACCAGGCTTATAAAGAAATTTGTAATATAGGACAACCTGAATCGTCTCCCAAGGAATTTTGCATAGGACTAAATCACTCAATTGAAAAATAAAACAATAAACAAGGGGGGCTTTTAATTCGATTGAAATTAAAGCAAGATATAAAACGAAATTAGAGCAAGAGATAAAATGAAATTAACAAATTAAAAGCAATCAACCAACTCAGAATTAAGGTTTCAAGAACATCCGTCACTGGACAAAGAATTACTGAATTTCGTGGTTGACCCTAAACAAATCAGAATCCCTGCATTCATATAGAAACCCTCTCTACTAGACAATTAAACCTGTTTTTGATTTTAAATCCCTTGGGTTAATCAACCTAAATATTAAATCTAACATTTAATCCCTTCCCCTAGATGATCAAATACAGAAATCATAGACAAACCTCATCCGCTCAGATTCAACATACACAATCGTGTTGCTCAATTTGAGTAAAAGGAGAAGAGAAACGGATCCAGTTCATGGAGAGCACGAGTCCTCTGGATTCAACAACAGAAACCTCAACTCATGGGTTGATTGAACGGAAATTTAGCCTACCATGGCTGTACACAAATAGAAAATGAAAAAAGAAAGAAAAAGAAGAACAAGATGAACAGAAGAGAGAAGAGAAGAGAGGCGTTAGATCTGAAATTTCATAAAACGTAAAAGCTGTAGTTCGTGTTGCCCTAATATGCTATTTAAACCTAAAACTAAACCAGGTCAGGGGCTCCAAAACTGGGCCAAATTAAAACATAACTGATGGCTTTGGTCCCATGTAATTTGGGCTCCTAATTACAAAGTTAAGTCCAATTACCTAAACATAGCTCTAGAATTTCGTGACTGACTTTGGCTCCAGTTTTGACTACTTTCTTGTCCGAATTTAGCCTTCAAGCCTCTAATACCATTTGTAGCTCTTTGAGTTATCTGCAAAACGAAAGAAGAATGAGGTTAATTGGATACCTAGAACAAAAGTTATGATCAAAATACTAGAACAATGTAAATCTGGAAAATTTGCACGAAAATGAATTAAATCCAATTAAAACCCCAAAGTCCAATTTAGATCAAAAACCATTAATTACACACTAAACAGTCCTAAAAATCATTAATCAAATGCAACAATTAAGTGTGATAAAATTCAATTATCAAATGCCCCCACACTTATCCTTTTGCACTCCTGGGCAAAATTAAAAACTCAAAACAAAACTAAAGAAATGATAAAACAAAGATAAAGACTAAAAGATAAATATCTCATTTCTAACAATTGTCAAGAATGCAAAACTTGAACAAGGAATACAAAAACTTCAAAAGATCAACCAATCATGACAAAAATTTCTTCATCTCAAACTATAAAACATGGCAATCTCAATTGATGATGCTATTCACGCAAAATAGCCTCTCAAGGTATGCTCTCAATCAATCTCTCAAGTGTATAGGGTAGCAAGTGTATCACCCAAATTTCACTCAAGAAAATTTCCCTACCATAAGCTTGCTCAAATTCTACTTCTCCACTACTCAAAACACATGCATGCACAAATCAAGAGGACTTATTATTCAAGGTTGTAATGGGGCTATGGTGAAGGTATGGACAAGTTTGGAAATGAAAAGGCTAAGCAGCCAAGAAATTTAAAAGAGCATTAGTCAATAAACACAAAGGTTTGCTCAAAACCAACTAAGTGATGAAATACATTTTTACAAACAAATCGCCTTTTTTCAACAAAACTCTTTTCCTTCCCCAAAGCTCATCTTTACACCGAATTTTTTCTCAAATTGACATTTTTTTTATCATATATATATATATATATTTTCAGAATTTTCTTCTTCTATTTTTTTTTCTTTTTCTCTTTTTTTTTTGAAGAATTCCACAATTACTTACACAAGCACAATGACCAAACTAATGCCAAATGACAATTAGCATCAAATACCTCCCCCCACACTTAAAAATGTTGCACGCCCTGCACAACCCCCACACTTAAACACAACACTAAGGTGAAACCAATGCTCAATAAATTTCCAAGGTGTGGAATAAAATGGTTTTACACTTAGGCTTGTAATATGGCTAAGACAAGGATGATACAAAAAGGCACAAAGGGGCTAACCAATGGAAATATAATGCAAGGGATGGCTATCTGGCCAAAGTGATAAATGAAAGAAAGAAGGCCTCTATCATATTTATGCATGCCAGTGAAAAAAATGCGGTTTCAAAAAGAAAAAGGACAAGTTCTAGAGAACAAAATCATGAGCAGAAGCACACAAGAAAGAAAGAATGGCAAAAAATAAATTCCATTCACACAGGCCCAAAATCTGACAAGGGTTAATACCAGCACGCAATCAGCATCACAAAATCAACTACCAAGTCAGATAATCTAAGAGTTGAGAAATTCAGTCCAACCAGAATGATCCATCAAAAACAAAATATCCAAGTTCAACACTATGTATATCTCAACAATTATCACAAGGAGGGTTCAGACTGTATTATTCGCAAAATCCTATGTTATTAACAATCAAAGTTGAAAGTTAAAAGTGCAAAGAAAAGAAAAGAAAAATAGAGAAAAGAGGAAGAAGACTCCTTATCCTCCTTAGGGAGGGTACATGGCATCAGTGCGCCTAATCTCTGCCTCCACAGGCTGCTGCTGGGGTCCCTCATAAAAATGCTTAAGGCGATGTCCATTCACTGTGAAAGTCCTCCTGGTTCGCTCATCACACAGTTCCATTACACCAAAAGGAAAAACATTAGTAATCATAAAAGAACTATCCCATCTAGATCTAAGTTTACCAGGCATAAATTTGAGACGGGAGTTAAATAAAAAGACTTTCTGGCCCACAACAAACTCTTTTTCTCAGGATTTGCTTATCCTGGAACGCCTTTATCTTTTCCTTGTATAAACACGAACTCTCATAGGCATCCAATCTAAGCTCTTCCAGCTCTTGCAATTGCAGCTTCCTCTCCACCCCGACTGGGCCAAATCCATGTTGCACTGCTTAATGGCCAATATGCCTGATGCTCCAACTCTACCGGAAGATGACATGCCTTACCAAAGATAAGCCGATAGAGAGACATCCCAATCGGAGTCTTGTAGGCAGTCCGATATGCCCACAAAGCATCATTTAGCCTCTTGCTCCAATCTTTCCGGTTAGAGTTAACAGTCTTCTGAAGGATTTGCTTGATCTCTCTGTTCGAGATTTCAGCTTGGTCATTGGTCTGTGGGTGGTATGCTATGGCAACCTTGTGAATCACTACATACCTCCGTAATAAAGCACCCATGCTTCGGTTACAAAAATGAGAGCCCTGGTCGCTGATAATAGCTCTAGGAATACCAAACCTGCAGAAAATGTGAGATCTGACAAAATCTACAACCACAGCAGAATCATCAGTCTGGATGGCTTTCGCCTCAACCCATTTTGAGACATAATCAACAGCCAGCAATATGTAAGTAAAACCATGGAAAACAGGAAATGGACCCATAAAATCAATACCCCAAACATCAAAAACTTCACAAAACAGTATAGGTTGATGGGGCATCTCATGCCTACGGGAAAATACTCCTTTACCATCTGACAGTTCTCACATGACTTACAAAAACAGATATGAATCATGAAACAAGGAAGGCCAAAATAAACCAGAATCTAACACTTTCCTAGCAGTTCTTTGGGGTCCAAAGTGACCACCATAGGTAGAAGCATGGCAAAAATGTAAAATGGAATGAAACTCATTATCAGGCACACATCTCCTAATTACTTGGTCATTACAGAATCTCCACAAATAAGGGTCATCCCAAACATATTATTTAGATTCACTTTTCAATTTCAAAATCTGGGCCCTAGTGGAATTAGTAGGTAAAACACCAGCGCAACCAAATAATTTACCAAGTCAGCATACCATGGAAGCTTACCTTGCAGTTGTAAAAGCTGCTCATCAGGAAAATCATCCCGAATGGAAGAGAGGTCAGAAGGATGGTGAGTGATCCGACTCAAGTGATCAGCTACCCAGTTCTCTGCTCCACTTCTATCCTTAATCTCAATGTCGAATTCTTGGAGTAACAACATCCATCGAATGAGTCGAGGCTTAGCATCTGCCTTTTTTCAAAAGAAACTTCAAGGCTGCATGGTCAGAAAAGACAATCACCCTAGTATCTAGCAGATATGACCTAAACTTATCAAGTGCAAAAACTACAGCCAAAAGTTCTTTCTCAGTGGTTGTGTAATTAGACTGGGCAGAATCCAAAGTCTTAGAGGCATAGGCAATGACATGAGGGCCTTATTGACCCGCTGAGCAAGAACTGCACCAACAGCATAGTTGGAGGCATCGCACATCAGCTCAAATGGAAGAGACCAATCTGGCGACTGGATCACTGGAGTTGTGGTCAGGCAGCTCTTCAATTGATTAAAGGCCGACTTACACTCATCATCAAACACAAAATCTGTGTCGTGCTGCAGAAGGTTGGACAGGGGCCGAGCAATCTTGCTGAAGTTTTGGATGAAGCGTCGGTAGAATCCTGCATGACCAAGAAAAGAACGCACTTCCCGCACAGACACGGGGTAAGGTAAAGCAGTAATAACATCTATCTTAGCAGGATCTACCTCAATACCCTTTCTAGACACTATGTGTCCTAAAACTATCCCTGACTCAACCATGAAATGACATTTCTCAAAGTTCAACACAATATTGGTCTCAATGCATTTATTCAAGACTCTAGCCAAACTACCCAAGCATGCATCAAAAGAAGACCCATATACAGTAAAATCATCCATAAATACTTCCATGCAATCCTCTAAAAATTCAGAAAAAAGATGCTTACCATGCACCGCTGAAATATTCCAGGCGCATTGAAGAGTCCAAAGGGGAAGAGTCCAAAGGGCATCCTTCTGTATACAAATGTTCTAAATGGGCATGTGAAGGTAGTCTTCTCTTGATCTTCTAGTGCAATATGGATTTGGAAGTAGCCTGAGTAGCCATCCAAGAAACAATAGTGAGACTTGCCAGCCAACCGCTCTAACATCTGATCAATAAAGGGTAAAGAATAGTGATCCTTGCGAGTGGCCTGGTTGAGCTTCCGGTAGTCTATGCAGACCCTCCAGCTGTTCTGAGCTCTTGTGGGAATTAGCTGATTTTTCTGATTGGCCATTACAGTCACTCCAGATTTTTTGGGAACTACCTGAACTGGGCTGACCCATTAGCTGTCAAAGATGGGGTAGATAATGCCAGCTTGCAGGAGCTTAGTCACTTCCTTCTTCACCACATCCAGAATAAGGGGATTCAAGGCGCCTCTGAGGTTGCCTCACTGGCTTAGCACCTTCTTCCAATGAAATTTGATGCATGCACATGGAAGGGCTAATGCCAACAATGTCAGCTAAAGTCCACCCAATCGCCTTCTTATTTTCTTTCAATAATCTCAGCAGCTGCTTCTCTCTTGATCAGGTAGAAGGTTTCTTGCCACAATGACTGGCAGCTGCTCATTCTCTTCCAGGAAGGCAGATTTTAAGTGATCAGACAGAGATTTTAGCTCCAACTTAGGCGGCTGCTCAGTAGAGGGAAGAAGCTTGGTGGGGTTGCACCAATTCTGCAGCATGTACATCAGTTGAACCTGTAGTGCCTGAAAATAAATTTCAAGGAAGCAGAACATTTGCCTGGACTGTACAATGTTCACATCAGAATTAACATCACCAAGCAAGTCAGAATCACCACTTAAATCAGAATCACCATCACTATCTAGTGCATCACAAAAATTCGAAAAGCATGAAAAATTCAGTGCAAACAGGCACCATTCATTATCAGTACAACCACAAACAACAGCGTCATTAACAGATGCAAAATCTGGATAATCAACACACAATTCAGCATAAACATCATCAACTACATCATCAATCACATCAATGCATAAAACTGAATGTTCTTCCCTAGGATGTTTCATGGCATCAACGATATTAAAATGCACAATACTATCACCAAATTCCATGGAAAGAGTACCAGAATGCACATCTATCTTAGTCCTAGCTGTTTTCAAGAAAGGCCTCCCGAGAATAATCGGGGGGTCCACTACTAGGAGACTCACCTTCCATCTCTAAAATGTAAAAATCAGCAGGGAATATTAATTCATTTACTCTAACTAAAAACAGCCTCAATCAGACCAGCAGGGTGAGCATTACTCCTATTAGCTAACTGGATAACAACACCAGTAGCATGTAAAGGACCGAGACCAAGAGAATTATAAACAGATTCAGGCATGACATTTATGGAAGCACCTAAGTCTAACATGCAATCATCAAATTTACAATTTCCAATCATGTAAGGAATAGTAAACGTCCCTGGATCTTTGCACTTCTTAAGCATGGGCTGAATGAGTGCTGACACATTCTGGCTCAAGGTCACTCGCTCATTCCCTTCAGTCGCCTCTTGTTGGTACATAACTCCTTCAGAAATTTGGCATATTTGGGAATCTGCTTGATCGCATCTAAGAGAGGGATGTTGACTTTCAACTTTTCTGAATGTCTCTAGGATCTCCTTCTCTTGTGCTTTTTTGCCAACTTTTTGGATTGAAGGGCTCTCTGAGGGAAAGGTAGAGGGATGGGGGTTTCAGACTCATCATTGCCTTGCTTCAATGTTTCACTTTTCTTAGCATCAATATTCTCCTTTTCTGGGGTTGGTTCAGCCTCAACTGCAGCTTCCTTGGGCTCTTCTAGTTGCTTGCCAGATCCTTAGGATATAGCACTGACATTCCCTTCGGATTGGGGAATTGTTTGTGAAGGAAGAGAGTTGTTAGATCCCTAGGGTTGGAGCTGGTTCAGTGATGTTGCTCAATCTGAGTTTGCAAATTCTGAATGAAAGATTCAGTTCTCTGCTGGAATTGCAAACTGTTCGTTGCAAGCTGCTTCATCAAATCTTCCAGTGAAGGACTACTACTGGTCTGCTGTTGTGCTAGTAGCTGCTGTTGCACTGGCTGTGGAGGTGCAGACTGTTGGAAAATTCTGTTTGTGCTGTGGAAACTGCCTATGTTGGTATTGTGTAAAATTCTGTTGGTTCTGGTTCTGGTTATGGTTCTGGTTCCACCTTAAGTTTGGATGATCTCTCCAGCCAGGATTATAAGTGTTTGAAAATGGATTATGTTGCTGCTGATACAGTGGCTTTCCAGGAAAGACTCCTACTGCAACTACTGATTGGTCTGGAGAGGTGCCCTCTTGCAGAGTTAGGCAAGCATCAACAGGGTGGAGTGGATCAGAACAGATACCACATGGTCTGCTTATCTGTGGAGTGGGAGACTGCACTGTTTGTGTCACTGCCAATTGCCTTAGTAATGAGGTCAATTTGTCTAGTCTATTTTCCAGTCTCTGGTGGTCTGCACTAGGACACTACTGCTGGTTTCTGGGGCACTGTGATATTTGGACTGGGGGCGCTTGGATTGAGAACACCCCTCTGCTGGTTGCTCTAGTGCTGAATGGTTGGGAATTAGCTGCCATGTTTGCTATCAATTCTCTAGCCGCAGCAGGCGTCTTATCAACTAAAGCTCCATCACTGGCTGCATCCACCATATTTCTGTCCATGGGTGATAAACCCTTCATAAAAGTATACTATCAGCAATTGATCAGATATTTGGTGGTGTGGACAGCTTGCACATAGCCTCTTGAACCTCTCTCAGTATTCATGCAAATTCTCTCCATTTGCTTGCCTTATGCCACATATCTCCTTTCTGATTGTAGTGGCTCTTGAGGCTAGGAAAAACTTCTCCAGAAATAATCTCTTCATGTCGTTCCAGCTTCCAATGGATGAGGGTTGAAGGTAGTACAGCCAGTCCTTAGCTCCTCCATCTAGAGAGAAAGGAAAAAGCTCTCAATTTAATCTGCTGTTCATCAATTCCTTGTGGTTTCATTGTGCTGCAAACCACATGGAACTCCTTTAAATGCTTATGTGGATCCTCACCTGCAAGACCATGAAAATTGGGAAGCAAATAGATAAGACCAGATTTAAAGCTCAAAGTCAGCATCAAGATCAGGATATTGGATGCACAAAGGTTGTTAGTTAACGTCAGGTACAGCCAATTCCTTTAAAGTTCTATTATCCATGCTCTCAGAATTAATGAAACTACCACTAGAATAAGTAAAATCTATACTATTAGAAGAAACTAGGAAAAACTAAAAAACAATAGATTGGAACAGAATCAGAATGCTCAATATGCTCAGATTCAGGATCAAGATTCAGTAACAATACCTATGACTTAGCCTAGAAGCCCTTTCTAGCAACATGCAATGTTCTCTCTATCTCATGATCAAAAGCAAACAGGTCATGTGCATTGCTACTACTCCTAGTCATACAGCATAAGGCATAACAGGCAAAAAAACTAACAGCATACAAAATATGTAAACGACACTAAGAAATTAGCCAAAATAAAATCAGAAACACTATCAAATGAATTTTAAAAATTATGGGACCACCACAGTAAAATTCTAAAATGTATTTTTGATTTTCTGTAATTTTTTGGTGATTTTTAAAAATTACAAAAATAAAAAAAATTGGAAAAGTGGTCTAAACAATAGAATTTAGTAAGAAAACTCATACCAGATGAAGGAATTTCAAGATTTTGATCCCAGATTAACCCTAACAAGGTTAGTTTTGCTCAATATGATGGATAAACTTTGGATACCAAGCCTCAGCACCTAACTCCACAGGTTAACCCAATTATGCGACACTTTCGACATTTTCTACACTACTAAGCTACTCTACTCTACTCAAGTGTGGAACAAGGAACAAAATGAAACGCAGCTACTCTAATCTAATCTACTGTTAATATGCAATAATCGAGATCAAAAGAACAATGCAAAAATTCCCCAGCAACGGCGCCAAAATTTGACGTGAACTGTCGAACTCACTCAAATTAACTAGGCTTATAAAGAAATTTGTAATATAGGACAACCTGAATCGTCTCCCAAGAAATTTTGCATAGGACTAAATCACTCAATTGAAAAAAAAAAACAGTAAACAGTGGGGGTTTAATTCGATTGAAATTAAAGCAAGATATAAAACGAAATTAGAGCAAGAGATAAAACGAAATTAACAAAATTAAAAGCAATCAACCAACCTAGAATTGAGGTTTCAAGAACATCCGTCACTGGACAAAGAATTACTGAATTTTGTGGTTGACCCTCAACAAATCGGAATCCCTACATTCATATAGGAACCCTCTCTACTAGACAATCACCTAGCATTTAATCAAACCCTTGGTGCGTTCACTCATGTCATCGCACAGTGTTCACTTCAACCTGTTTTAATTTTAAATCTCTTTGGTTAATCAACCTAAATATTAAATCTAACATTTAATCCCTTCCCCTGGATGATCAAAATACAGAAATCATAGACAAACCTCATCCGCTTAGATTCAACGTACACAATCGTGTTGCTCAATTTGAGTAAAAGGAGAAGAGAAACGGATCCAGTTCATGGAGAGCACGGGTCCTCTGGATTCAACAACAGAAGCCTCAACTCATGGATTGATTGAACAGAAAGTTAGCCTACCATGGCTGTGCAACAAATAGAAAACGAAAAAGAAAGAAAAAGAAGAACAAGATGAACAGAAGAGAGAAGAGAAAAGAGGTGTTAGATCTGAAATTTCATAAAACGTAAAAGCTGCTATTCGTATTGCCCTAATATGCTATTTAAACCTAAAAATAAACCAGGTCCGGGGCTCCAAAACTGGGCCAAATTAAAACATAACTAATGGCTTTGGTCCCATGTAATTTGGGCTCCTAATTACAAAGTTAAGCCCAATTAACTAAACATAGCTCCAGAATTCCGTGACTGAATTTGGCTCCAGTTTTGACTACATTCTTGTCCGAATTTAGCTTTCAAGCCTCTATTACCATTTGTAACTCTTTGAGTTATCTGCAAAACAAAATAAGAATGAGGTTAATCGGATACCTAGAACAAAAGTTATGATCAAAATACTGAAACAATGTAAATCTGAAAAATTAGCACGAAAATAAATTAAATCCAATTAAAACCCCAAAGTCCAATTTAGATCAAAAATCATTAATTACACACTAAACAACCCTAAAAAATCATTAATCAAATGCAACAATTAAGTGTGATAAAATTCAATTATCAGCAGTCTGGTTCAGGGTGTCTGGCTTACACATTGAGTACTATAACCGAACTTTTTTGTGGCAAGTGGCATCGTGTGTTGGTTTCTCCAATCAAGATTAATCAAACCACATCTACAGCCACTAGGGGAAAGTTTACATGGCTGTGTGTGGAGGTTGATCTCAGGCGTAACTTGGTTGCCAAGCTACGGGTGAAGGATAAACTCTTTAATGTGGAGTATGAGGGTCTTAAACTTATCTGCTTCAAATGTGGCCGTATGGCCAAGATTCTTGTGTTGCTTCTGATCCATCAGCGGGGTTCTCTTACTCCGGCGTTGATCATGATGTCGGAGACCGTGCTGATGGCGAAGAGGTTCGGGTGCCTGCTGATAGGGTTCGTCTGCATGTCATTAGGGTGACAAATCTGCTGATGGAGGATAATCCTCATGCTGAAACTCAGGAGTAGATTAATGATAATTATGGGGAATGGATGCATGTTAAGAGGCCAGCGAGGAGATTTCCTTTTTCTAACTGAAACAGGGCGTAGGATTTGGCTAGAGATAATTATGGAGATAAAATGGGGAAGGAGAATCACGACTCGAAACAGAAGGTTTCTCTGCCAGGATCTCCTTTCTCCCTACTGACTGAGCAGGAGCCAGGTTTGATGCAAATTTCGAATGAGGGCCCTTCTCACTGTCATGAAGGTCAGACCGATAGGGAGCTGGGACCTACCTTTAACCCACCAAGGCAGTACCAGGCTAAGAAGCGGGCTAATGGGCCTAAGCCCAATAAAGACAAGCACCTGGGTTTATCTGAGGCCGGATATAGCACGCCTCCTCCAAAGCTGAATGCTCCGTTTCACTTAAACCAGTATGAACAAGTGGAGGCCATGCTACATCGCAATTTGCATGCACGAGAGGAGGCCACGTCATGACGGGTTTTGCATGAACGACATCGACTTGATTTCACCGAGAGCTTGGCAGCTCCGTTGGACGACGTCGCTGCCCTTAAACCTCCAGGATTCTCTGAAGCAGTTCATGGGGATGAGCCTATGGATCTTGGAGATAGAGAGCCACTCGACCCAGGTGACGTTAGTCAGGATTTTGACAGAGCTAATAGTCGGGGTGATGATGTGCAAAATGCAACGGCAGGAGGCAGCATGGGGTTCGAGATGCTGTTGGGATCGGGGGCAACTCGCTTCTAAGTCGTTTACTTCCTTTTGTGAATTTCTTTATGAGTTACATCTCATGGAATTGTCGAGGGGCAGGTGCTCCTTCCTTACTAGGCATTGTTAGAGATCTTCGATTCTTTTATAATTGCCAATTTCTGGCTCTTCTTGAGACAAGAGTTAGTGGTGCAAGGGCAGATAAAATTCTAAATAAGCTGGGGTTTGATGGTTCTTTTCGTATTGAAGCTAATGGGTTTTCCAGTAGTACTTGGTGCTTGTGGGATACTTCTAAATGTCATGTTTAGGTTATGGAATCTAGGGATCAATATGTTCATTTGTAGGTTTCTAACTCTAGGTCTTCTTACTGGTGGTTGACTGTTGTTTATGGATCTCCTAGGAGAGAAGCCCGTACCTCTCTCTGGAATGCTCTTCGCAGTCTTGGGGAGAAATATACATGGCCTTGGTTTACTTTTGGTGATTATAATATTCTAATGTCTATTGCTGAGAAGCAAGGGGGTCGTGCCTTAACCTTATCTGCTTGTGTGCCTATGATTTCCTGCATGCAAGATTGTTCTCTTGATGATCTGGAGTATAAAGTTAATGCTTTTACTTGGCAGTGGAATAGTATTTCGGAGCGCCTTGACCGTGCTTTAGCCAATTTGGAGTGGAGGCATTTGTTTCCAGATTACTCTATAGTTCATCTTCTTCGCCTCAAGTCTGACCACTGCCCAGTTTTGTTGAATTTAAATAAGAATAGTGGTAGAGTTGTGGGGGAGAAACCGTTCCGTTTCTTAGCTTCATGGACTTTGCACGCTGACTTCCATAATGTCATCCAAAATGCTTGGAGTGGCACTAATTCTCTTTCCCATAACATTGTTCAGTTTACTGCAAAGGCTCAGAAATGGAACAGAGACGTTTATGGGAATATTTTCAAATGAAAGAGACACCTGTTAGCTAGACTCAAAGGAGTTGAGTTGAAGCTGAATAGTTGTAATTCCCTTGCTCTTCTTAATTTAAGGGATTCTTTATGGCATGACTATGAAACCATCTTATTAGAGGAAGAGCTTCTTTGGTGCCAAAAAGCCCGGGTTAATTGGTTATCTTTTGGAGACCGCAACACGAAAATTTTTCCATACTTCCACTCTTACCAAGAAGGAAGCATAATAAGACAGAAGCGTTGAAGAACCATGAAGGAATATGGATTTATGATGAGCAAGCCCTTAAACTAATGGTGATGAAATTTTTACCACCAGCGCCTTTATCAGGATGATCAGAATCTGGCTACTTCTTTTCCTCTTGTTGGGCAATTTCCTAAGCTTTTGCATGGTGAGCTGGCTCCTCTTAGTAATGATATTTCTGAGGCTGAAATTCGAGAATACTTTCTTCTCCATGGGTGCCCTTAAAGCACCGGGGGCCGGATGGGCTTCATGCAATGTTCTTCCAAAGTCAGTGGGAGGTTGTTAGAAAAGTCTGTTTACGATTCCATTAGGGAGATTTTTTTTCATCCTCAGCTCATTGGCCAGTTTAATGAGACTCTTATTGTGCTCATATCGAAAGTGGATTCGCCTGAAATCATTTCTCAATTCAGGTCTATTAGTCTGTGCAATGTCACTTATAAGAGGGTGACTAAGTTGATTGCAAACAGTTTAAAGCCTTTTATGGATAAATGGACTGCTCCTAATTAGTGTAGATTCATTCCTGGCCGACAGGGGCGTGATAACATAATTATAGCACAGGAGTTGATGCACAACATGCAGACTATGAAAGGCAAAAAAGGCTTCATGGCAATTAAAATTGACCTCGAAAAAGCTTATGACCGGATCAACTGGTTGTTCTTAAAGAATACGCTTGAAGAGGTTGGTATTCCTTCTTTCTTGATTCATATGATTTGGCAGTGTGTATCTTCTCCTATCATGAGCATTTTATGGAATGGTATCAAGACTGAGAATTTTTTACCTACTAGAGGGATTAGACAGGGGGACCCACTTTCCCCCTATTTGTTTGTCCTGTGCATGGAAAGATTGGGGCATGCTATCCAGTATGCGGTCCAAAATAAATACTGGAATCCCATTAAAATTAGAAGGAAAGGGCTGGAAGTATCTCGCCTATTTTTTGCTGATGACATCATTTTATTCGCTGAAGCTTCCATGGCTCAAACTGAAGTCCTTAAAAGTGTTCTTACTTCTTTTTGTGACAATTGGCCAGAAGGGTAAATCAAGACAAGACTAGAATCTTATTCTCTAATAATGTGCATCATAGCATTCGGTCCGAAATTAGTAATGCCATGGGCTTTAAGACTACTTGTGATTTAGGGTAAGTACCTGGGGGTTCCTCTTCTCCATAAGAGGGCTAGTGCATGGAATTATGAGTACATTGTGGATAAAATTTTTGAGTAAATTGTCTAATTGGAAGTCGAAGTCTTTATCAATGGCAGGTCGTTTGACCCTCACTAAATCTGTTCTGGAAATTATTCCAGCTTATTCCATGCAATCTGTTCATCTTCCCTTGAGTACTTGTGATGCCATTGATAAACAGTGCAGGGATTTTATCTAGGGATCTTCTTCGGACCAAAAAAAGATTCATTTGATTAAATGGTCTCAAGTTTGCAAGCCTAAGAGTGCTGGTGGGCTTGGGTTGCGTCATACGAGACACTTAAATATGGCTTATATGATGAAGGCTGGATGGGGGCTTATTAAACAGAAAGACTCACTGTGGGGTAAAGTCCTTAAAGCCAAATACCGCTGTGAAAATACTGCCTAGGGTGCAACCCAAACAGGTGTCTTCGAACCTGTGGAAAGGTATTTCTAAGGCTTAGAACCTGGTCAATGAAGGCACTTCTTGGGCCTTAGGGGATGGTACACAAGTCAAGTTCTGGACAGATTGCTGGGTTAAAGACCTTCCTCCTCTTGCTTCGCTGGCTACAAGATCTATCTTTAAGGAAGCACTTTCTTATAAAGTAAACTATTATGTCTCAGCTTCTGGAAGTTGGAATTGGTCGCTGTTTAGCGGTCTCCTCCCTCAGCATGTTTGTGAATCCATTGCGGTAATTCACCCCCTCGGAGTGGCATTGGCACTGACTGCTGCAAATGGCGTTTCTCTAAAGAATGGCAAGTTTTCCTTGTCTTCAGCGTACTCTATGGCAGCGGGGGCTCACCAGGGGAATTATGAGGATATTTGGAGGAAGATTTGGGCTTGGAAAGGTCCAGAACGAGTCAAGACGTGTCTCTGGCTCTGTAGTCATGATCAGTTGCTTACTAATAGCAGAAGATGTCACTTGCACCTTTCCAATGATCCTTTCTGCCCATCTTGTACCATTGAAGAGACATCTTTGCATGTGCTGCAAGATTGTAACCAGGCTGTGAATGTTTGGCGTTGGTTAATCAGTCCCCAACATTGGTCGCGATTTTTTTCCCTTGAGCTCCAGGATTGGATTGTTTTTAACCTGTCTTCTAATGTGGGTTATCCGAGAGGGGTTTCTTGGGGCCTAGTTTTTGGCATGACGACACACTTTCTTTGGCAGGATCGAAACCATCAGATTTTTGCACTGAGAAGCGTGATTGCACTGACACTGTCATTCGTGTTTTGGCTCGTTGCAAGGAAGCAGATCATGACCTCAAGCTAGCTCCCGCTTCGGTTCAGAAGCTCCCCCGGCGATCAACTTTGATTGGCTGGGAATTTTCGCCGACGGAATGGTGTAAGTTAAATGTTGATGGAGCGGTTAACCTTTCTACCTTGTCTGCAAAGTGTGGTGGATTGCTTCGGAATGATTCTGACAATTTCCTTCATGGTTTTACTTACAATATAGGACCTTACTCCGTCCTTGAAGCTGAACTTTGGGCTATGATCAAAGGTTTAGAAAGTGCTTGGGAGGCTGGTGTCTCTAACGTCATTCTTGAATCAGATTCTCGTGAAGTAGTGTTGCTTGTTCAAGAAAAGCACAAGGTGAATTTAAGTGTTCTTCCCTTGGTGAGAATCGTTCAGTTTTGGCTGAAAGGTGCGTGGCAACTTCGTCTTCAACATTCTCACCGTGAAGGAAACCATGCTGCTGATTTCTTGGCTGCACTTCCAACTTCTCATGCTAGCTTTTGTTTTTATTTTAGACCTCCTGTTGGGTTGGGTGATATCCTTAGGGATGACGCTTGTGGTGTTGGTTTCATTAGGAGGGTTGTTAGCTAGTCTCGTTTTGTTTTCTTTAGCACCAAAAAAAAAAAATTTCTAAAGTTATTTAGTATATTTTTATTAATTATAAATTTAATTTTATATCAATTCATTGATTGTGTTTAATCATAATTACCATATTTTGATGAAAGTCTTTTTAATATTTTTTAACTTTTAAATTTCATATTTAATTCAATATTTAATGACACCATATTAAATTTTAGAATTCATATATTTGTTTTGGTACATTGATGGGGCAATAGCACACAAAAAAAAAAAGAAAAAGAAAACAACAAAGCACAAAGTCTGGGAGTAAAGATCCCATTACATCATGTAATAACAAAGCTCTCACATAAACAGGAGGGGAGCTTCAAAAAAGATATAAATCTGGTTGACTTAAACTAGTTTATGTTTAATTTTATATTTAATAATTCCATACGTAGCTTGATTTCAGAGTCTATTATAATATATAAAAGTAGTAATCTCTCGGAAAGCTTTTTTTTTCTTCTCATGGAGACATTTTTTTCCACTCAACAGCATTTCATGCAATTTTCTTTTTTTCAAAAAATTTCCTAAAGTATTTTACTAGATTTTTATTGATTATCTATTTTCTATTATAATATATAAAACTAATAGTCTCCCATAAAGTTTTTTTTCCTCTCATTGAGTCCTTTTTTCTTACTCAACAACTTTTCATGCAATCTTCTTTCTTTTAAAAAATTTTATAAAGTTATTTATTAGATTTTCATTAATTATAAATTTAATTTTATATCAATTTATTGACCGCATTTAATCATAATTACTATATTTTCATAAAAGTCTCTTTAATATTTTTTAAATTTTAAATTTCATATTTAATTATATATTTAATGACTCTATATTAAATTTTAAAGTTTATATTTAATTTCATATTTAATAATTACATACATAAGTTGATTTTAGAATCTATTGCAATAATAAAAGTAATAGTCTCTCGAAAAGTTTTTTTCCTCTCTTGGAGACTTTTTTTTTCTACTCAATAACTTTTCATTTAGTCTTCTTGCCACCGAAATTTTTTTTAAAGTTATTTACTATATTTTTATTAATTATAATTATAATTTTATATCAATTCATTGATTGTGTTTAATCATAATTACCATAGTTTTATAAAAGTCTCTTTAATATTTTTTAACTTTTAAATATGATATTTAATTCAATATTTAATGACACAATATTAAATTTTATAATTTATATATTTGTTTTGATAAATTGATGATGCAATAGCACGAGAAAAAGCAAACAACAAAGCACAAAGTCTGGGAGTAAAGACTCCCATTACATCATGTAACAGCAAAGGTCCCACAAAAATAGGAGGGGAGCTAACAAAAAGTTATAAATTTGGTTGAGTTAAGCTGATCTATATTTAATTTATATTTAATAATTCCGTATGTAACTTGATTTCAAAATTTATTATAATATATAAAAATAGTAATCTCTCGAAAAGTTTTTTCCCTTTCATAGAGACATTTTTTCCCACTTAATAACTTTTCATGCAATCTTTTTTTTTAAAAAAAATTTTCTAAAGTATTTTACCATATTTTTATTGATTATCTATTATCTATTATAATATATAAAAGTAATTGTCTGTCTAAATATTTCTTTTTCCTCTCATGGAAAATTTTTTTTCAACTCAACAACTTTTCATGTAATCTTATTTTCTCCAAAAAAATTTCTAAAGTTATTTAGTAAAATTTTATTAATTATAAATATAATTTTATATTAATTCATTAATTGAGTCTAATTATTAATTACTATATTTTTATAAAAGTCTCTTTAATATTTTTTAAATTTTATATTTCATATTTAATTATATATTTAGGACTCTATATTAAATTTTAAAGTTTATATTAGATTTTATATTTATTAATTCCATACATAGCTTGATTTTTGAATAAAATTAGAGTTTTTTTTTATTTATAATTTCTTTTAATTTTTTCACTCAAATTAAGATATTTTTATATTTATACAACTTGATTTCTTTTAATTACGTAAATTAGCTAAATTATTTATTATAATATACAAAAGTAATAGTCTATCTAAAAGTATTTTACCTCCTATTGAGTCTTTTTTTTCTTACTTAATAACTTTTCATGCAGTCTTCTTTTTTTTAAAAAAATTTCTAAAGTCATTTACTAGATTTTTATTAATTATAAATTTAATTTTAAATCATTTCATTGATAGCGTCTAATGATAGTTAAATATTTTTCATAAAGGTTTCTTCAATATTTTATAAATTTTAAATTGAATATTTAACTCTATATTTATTAAGTCCATATTCGATTTTAAAGTTTATATTCATTTCTATATTTAATAATTTCATACTTAATCTGATTTTAGAATTAAATTAGAGATTCTTTTAATTCTTTTATTTATGATTTTTTTTAATATTTTACTCAACTAAGGGATATTTTTAATTTTACGCAAATTAATTTTTTAAATTATGTAATTTAGATAAATTATCTAGTATAATATTTAAAAGTAATAGTTTTTTAATTTTTTATCATCTCATATAGACTTTTTTTCCTGCTTAACAAATTTAAATGCAGTTTTCTTTTCTTTAAAAAATTACCTAAAGTTATTTACTAAATTTTTATTAATTATAAATTTAACTTTATATCAATTTATTAATTGTGCCTAATAATTAGTTATCATATTTTTATAAAGATCTCTTTTATATTTTTAAAATTTAAAATTTAAAATTTTGTATTTAATGCTATATTTAATAACTTCTTACGTAACTTGATTTTAGAATAGAATTATAGATTTTTTTCAGTTTTTTATTTTTGACTTTTTGACTTTTTACTTGAATTAGGGATTTTTTTAAATCTACATAACTTGATTTTTTTAATTACGTAAATTAGCTAATTTATTTATAGTTAAAATTTATTAAAACAAGAATTATAAGAGACATGTTATGAATTTCAAAGTTAAATTTTAATCACATCTGTTATAATATATAAAAGTAATAATCTCTTCAAAAGCTTTTTCCTTGCTGATGGATACTTTTTTCTCTACTCAATAACTTTTCATGCAATTTTCTTTTCTCTCAAAATTTTTTTAAAGTTATTTATTAGATTTTTATAAATTATAAATTTAATTTTATAACAGTTCAATGTTGTGTCTAATCATAGTTATCATATTTTCATAAAATTATTTTTCATTTTTTAAAAATTGTAATTTCATATTTAATTATGTATTTAATGACTCCATATTAAATTTTAAACTTTATATTTAATTTTATTTATAATAATTCCATATGTAACATGATTTTAGAAAAGAATTAGAGATTTTCTTTCTGTTTTTTATTTATCATTTTTTTATTTTTTACTCAAATTTGAGATTTTTAAATTTACGCAACTTGATAACTTTTTATTATGTAAATTAGTTAAATTATCTATTATAATATATAAAAGTAATAGCCTCTCTAAAAGTTTTTTCTCCTCTCATGGAGACTTTTTTCCCCTCTCAATAACTTTTCATATAATCTTCTTTTCTCCAAAAATTTTCCTAAAGTTATTGACTAGATTTTTATTAATTATGAATTTAATTTTATATCAATTCATTGATTGCGTCTAAGGTGTATAAGAGTATAAGAGTCATGTTGTAAATTTTCAAAGTCAAATCTTAATTACAAGTTGTGTACCTAAACTCAAAACTTAACAATTATAGGCATTTTGTTTAGATCAAATTTTAATCTCATTTAATTATGAATTATCATTCTGCGCTAATTAATTGTTAGGCATTTAAGAATTGTGGTGGGAAATACATTCTTCACAATTTGATTTATTTATTTTTTTTCTGGCTAAAAATATTTTGCAAATAATAATTTAATTATTGTATGCTTTCTTCTTTTTCTTTATAATTTTTCATTCTTTTTTTTTATATATGTATTATAGATAGATGGTGGGAAAATTAGAGAAAGTTAATGGCACTTCTCCTTCAAAAAAATTTTGGAAGATTAAAGTCAGAATTATTAAATTATAAACTACACCTTACTTTAACTTATTTAATGAAATTAATTAATAGCATATAAATAGTATTGCAAGATCAACGTGATAGTAAAATTGATGCAACTGTAAAGAGATCATTTGTTTAGAGGTTCATTGTATTTGTAAAGGAAGCAAGAGTCTATGAGATCACTCAATTTAGAATGAATCAAAATAGTGAATCTTACTACTAGGCATACTTTTTAAAATTAACTTCAGTATTTGACTTCTGTTGGTAAGAAAGGAATATATATATATATATATCTAAATTTGATTTCTTGTTTTCTGATTTTGATGAGATCATTGACAGAGTTTTTATTAAAAATTATTTAATTAGTACAATATTTTATTTTATTCATTATACTTAATTTAATTTTTTAATACTATTTCTTTATGAGATATATGATATTTAAAATAGGAATGTAAACAGAAGCTCATAAAGTGGGGAGTGCTCTCCTTGTCCTCATCACTTATACCCATTTTGTAATTTTTATGGAAAGGCGAGTATCTGCAAATATATACAGATATTTAATAATTTAAAATTAAATTTTAAAAATCATAAATTTAAAAATATAAATAGATAAGATTTAGTACCATAATTTTATCTAACAATTTAAAATACTTACAAAATTAACATAATATATCACAAATGATATACCAAGTTGAATTGTATTTTATAATAATCAATTCTCATAAATACTTTTGAATTATATAAATTCTTTTTAATAATTTTAATCATTATGAATTCACTCATAAGAAAAAATTCATTGTAAAATAATAAGAATATACAAATTTTCATATTATCTCAAAGAAAAGGAGAAAAATATAATATGTATAAAATGTTGGAAGAAAACAAAATTACAGGTACCCACAATGCGAATAGTATGATTCTTACCCTCTCTCCATTTATTAAACAGGTATCTATTCTTTGTCCCATTGTGGCAAATCCCCACAGATCTAGACGGGTGTGAGGAGTTTTGTCATTCTTAATTTAAATTTCTATGTTATTGTAGATATTGGAAAGCTTGATAGTTATAATAAAATTTAGATTTTAATAAGGATGAAATTTTGATCAAGAATATTATCATTTATTTTCAAAATCTGCAGTATGATCATTTTATTTTGATTTGTTTTACGTATTATATTTATTTTAGTTTACATTTAAAGATTTTCAAATATATTTTAAGAATAAAAAGTTAAATTACGCATTATGTAATGAGTATACTGTATGCTGAAAAGGTTTTTTCCTACTTATATTAAAGAAAAAAGAAGGTATTGTTGTATTGATAATTCAAGAGTAAGACCCTTTTTTGTTCTTTCAAAGATATAAGTGTCATAATTTTATTCTTTGAAAGAATTTTATTATCAATTTAGTCCTTAAATCTAGAAAGTGACATTTTTTTGGTCTTTTAAAGAAATTAATTCTAATTTAGTCCCTTAATGATCCAAAATTATTGTCATAAATTTGGTCTTTCAATTATTGAAACTTTATCAATTTAATCACTATTCATACACAGAAGGACGATTTTGATGACACATTTTAAATTTAAGGACTAAATTAATAACAAAATTTTTTAGAGAACTAAAGTGATGACACTTATATATTTCGAAGACCAAAAAAATAGTTTATTCATAATTCAATAGTGTAAACTTGGGAATTATTAAGGTAGTAGTTTAATAGTAACAATAACGTAAGTATTCATTTTTCTTTTTGTTTGTTTCATCATTGATATGAATATTTTTCTTTCAATTATTCTTATAGGAAATAGTAGCCCCTAAAAGTTAACTAATTATTTTTAAGCCAACAAATATTTGTTCCAATGACTTTGGCTTTTTTTTAATCAATTTAATTAATCTATATTTATATGATCATTAATTGTAATGACAGATGATATCTTTTTGTGCAGGTTATTTGACAAAAAAAATTAGTGTAAAGAGATATATTGTAAATATTGGTTACTATTACTTTAAGTTACAATAATTATTAGTTTTGGTTAGTCCTCTTACTAAAACAAAACCATTTACTCGTCCTTTTCTGCTATGACCAGTATGTAATTATAAATATAATAACATATTTATGTTAAATCCTTTTCTTAGTTTGGTGAATGAGTTTAAATTTAATTTATTATTAATGTTAAAAGTTTTACACTATTATTCAATCATATATTATTAAATTATTAAAAAAATTTAACTAAAATAATAACTATCTAAAAGGTCAAGCACTTTTAATTATGTAGACAAATGTGATTGGATGATAATGTAAAAAAATTTTATACTGATAGTGTATCAAAATCTAACCCTTAATGAATTATGTATTGTGTAATATTTAATACAAATGAATATCATAGATTATTACTAATTAATAATAATTTTATTTATTTCTTAAAATAAATTTACTGTGCGTCGCATGAGTATAATTAATAACTACAAGTAAGAGTTTCCCTCAAAATTTCTTTTCTCGCTTATGCAGTTTATTTTTCTTATTCATGCATTCATTTCTTACAAATTTCATACATATACAAAGTAAGGAAATTTAAAATTGATCAAATAAAATTGAATTACATAAATTTTCTATATAAATTAGTGTAGTAATTTAGGATACAAATCACCCAAATTTAATATTAAATTACATTTAAATTTAAGATTCAATGTATTTAAATTTTAAATTTTAAATTTAATTACTTAATCTCATATTTAATTATATTTATTATTATTTTTTGTACAAATTTAATTATATTTATTTAAATATATAAAAGAAATCAAGTTTATCTATTATAATAACTAAACCTAAGAGTTTCTTGCCACAATCAAGAGACAAAGGCTCCAACAGAAGGGAACCAAGCCAGGAACCAGTGCCTCCACCAAGAAGGCATTGAAGAGCAGTGCAGTTGTGAGCAAGCTTTCTAATGCGGTCCAAGCACAGATCAATGGTATAATGACCACGGGCAAAGTTGTTGGCAGCATCTTCTTTGCCACTGATCAGCTGCTCAGGATGGAAAAGCTGGCGGTAAGTTGCAGTCTTCACCTCATCAATAACGGTGGGCTCAAGATCGACAAAAACAGCACGACGCCTTCGTCTTCTGAAAATTGATCAATAAAAAAATAAGAAAATTCAAAATTTATCAATAAAAAATTGATCTACACAAATTATTTATATAAATTAGTGTAATAATTTGTGAAATAAATTACACAAATTTAATATAAAGTTACTTTTAAATTTGATATTATATGTACTCAAATTTTAAATTTCATATTTAATTTTGATAAATTAAAATTTAGATTGTTACATTGTATATTACAATTGCATTTAACTTACCTAACGAAGTTAATAACATAGAAATGATATTATAAGATCAATATGATGGTAAAATTCATGTAATTGTGAATTTGTGAATAGATGGCTTATACAGAGGTTCATTGGACTATTGAAGAAAGGAAAGATTTATGAGATCACTCAGTTTGTAATAGTAGTTTAGAATAATAGATCTTATAAGATTACCAAGTATTCTTTTAAAATTAACTTCCACTATTCAACTTATGTACGTGAAAAATCATTATGAAGTGATATATAGACTTTTAATTTTTATGTTGTCAATTAACTTTTTCAAACTATAAAATAGTTAAATAATTAATGATCACAAAAAATTAATTTATTAAAAAAATATCTTGTAAAAACGAATATTTTTCAATAAAAAATTATAGAAAATTTTATTATTACAAATTTTTTAAGTAAAGGATGGCTTGAATATGAATTAATTAACAATAAATAAATAAAAAATATCTTTTAACATATTTTCTTTGATTTAATGGGTTACACCAGCATCCAACCATTGGTTTCATTTTCATCTTGCAATGGAAGATTGTCTAGTTTCATCTAATCATATTATATGATAATTTAATTTCTAACAGTTTAATTCTAAATTATTGACAGAATTATTTTAGATTATCTTTAGTTTGATTAAAATGTTTTTCTTACAAGAATTGACTGATAATGAAATTGGCTGCTAAGAATATGTTAAAATAAAATTAGTAATTCTAATAATGATAAAGAACAAACTCCTTTACCTCCTGTAATGTTTCAACCTAAAAACACAAGTGATTTGAATTTTTTAACTCATTACAAATTTTTTAAGTAAAGGATGGCTTGAATATGAATTAATTAACAATAAATAAATAAAAAATATCTTTTAACATATTTCTTTGATTTAATGGGTTACACCAGCATCCAACCATTGGTTTCATTTTCATCTTGCAATGGAAGATTGTCTAGTTTCATCTAATCATATTATATGATAATTTAATTTCTAACAGTTTAATTCTAAATTATTGACAGAATTATTTTAGATTATCTTTAGTTTGATTAAAATGTTTTTCTTACAAGAATTGACTGATAATGAAATTGGCTGCTAAGAATATGTTAAAATAAAATTAGTAATTCTAATAATGATAAAGAACAAACTCCTTTACCTCCTGTAATGTTTCAACCTAAAAACACAAGTGATTTGAATTTTTTAACTCATTACAAAACTATTTCAAGCCAATTGGTGAGGTTTTTTTTTTCCCTTAATTATTAATATTCTGATTTTTTTCATTAATAAATTTTATCTTTATTTTCATATTATTCTGTTTTCAATTCATAGAATGTTCATACATCTTTTAATATTGTGAAAGTATGAATAATTTATATTTTAATTACAATAAAATTTTTCTAATATCATGACACTTTTTAAAATGAAATAATCTCAAGCTTTTTAAAATATGAATTCAAATTCATATTTTATTATGTACAAAAGAAAATCAAATTTTGTCACTAAAAAATTATATTTCATCGATAAACACATTATTAGTATTTTTTTATATATCACTGAATTAATTGCATTAGTAATTCAAATTCATATCTCATTAGTAATCTTTTTACATATTACCTTATTGATTGTCTTTTTGTATTTATATTATTATTACTTTTTTGTATATCATCACCTGATTAATTGCCAATCATACGTTAATGAGTTAATATTTTTGGTTTTAAAATCATTTGAAAGGAGTTTATTAATATTTTTAAGAATTTTAACTTTTATATGTTTCTATAGTGAGTCAACAATATATCATTTTAAATATAGTCTTAACATTTATATATTTCTAATACTGTTGTCGTTTGATACATTTATATCAATATATGTTTAATTTTATTTGGTTTTATAATTAAGATATAAATTATGATAAATTATATTATTTTGTAACTAATCTTGTTTACTATAACTCTGATTTTTTTTTAATATGTGAATTTGATCAATCTATTATATGGTTAATACATATAATGATAGAGAATATCTCACAACAAATATTAGTTTTGATAAATTCTTTTACTAAAACAAAATCATCTATTGATTATTCTTTATTTACCATAACCAACAAGTAGTTATAATTATAATCACATATTTATGTTAAATGATTTAACTTATTTGGTAAATTTTTATTTTTTTAGTCTTTTAATTTAAATAATTATTATAAATTATTACTAATTAATAATATTTTTATTTATTTTTTATAACAAATTCATCCTGCATCACACAAGTATAAACCTATTTACAAAGAATATAGACAGTACAAAAATCAATCAAATATTGAA
Organism: Castanospermum australe; assembly: GCA_019955255.1. Lineage (NCBI taxonomy): Eukaryota > Viridiplantae > Streptophyta > Magnoliopsida > Fabales > Fabaceae > Castanospermum > Castanospermum australe. Next base: position 191,103 of record NSJW01000646.1, read on the forward strand.
AAGCAAAGAATACTCCAAGATTATAGGAGTTGAAAAACGTAACATATATACCAGTGAATTAAATTGCTACAAATCAATCTTTTGATGGAGTTAACACGCCAATAGATACCACTATGGAAAGACATAACCACCTTAATTTTAAATAAATCTGACAAAACTAACGTTTCCATCTAAACAAGTAGACTTCTCATCTTGTTTTAACTCCAAAATTTCCAACTACCACCAAAGTGTCAATCGATTCTTTTTTTCGGTACATGCAATCCAATATTTACTCACACCCAAAATTATAAAACATGAAAAAATTTTATTTCACTAGAAACAAATATAAACCATAGTTATAATTACTTTAAAATTCAATGTAATACATATAGCAAGCTAAAAACAATATTTTGAACTGAAATAAAATGGAGAAAAATCTCAAACATGACGAGAGAGAAAGGCACTATAAGGTTATGGTGATGGATATTTCTTTAAATATTTTTAAAGAAACAGGCAACTTACACACAAGTAGCTAAGAAGACAATGGTACTGTTGTAGCTAAGAAAGCCCCTTATCAGCAAACTCCAAAATCACCATTGCTATAAAGCTATAATGAATGTTTACCATGCGAAAGGAAAGAAAATAAAGAAACTTGGAGGAAATAGAGATGAGGGAAGTTAATATTAGGGTTTGGGCTAAGTTGGTGTGGGTGGACAATGAGAACAAACGAGGAAAAAAAAAAATAGAGGAAGAAAGGGGAGAGACCTGTATGAGAAAAGGGTGAAAGAAAGGAAGAATGCTGTGTGGAGAGGAAAAGAAGAAGAAAAATAACAAAATATTATAATTTATTGTTTAATACAAAAAAATTGCAATTCGCTTAGTTTTTTTACTACTGTTATTTTTTTAAAAACTAAAATACAACCCCATATCATATGATAAAATAATATACTCCGTGAAGAAATATTGTGTAAAACAAAAATATTATTTTATTCAGTAAAATGATTGAAGTTCATGAAAATTCTTCAAAATAAATTTTATTTAAAATATTAATTATTAAAAATAAAAATTTATTTAGAAATCGTTGGTAACCATGTGTACACATCTATTATATATATATAAATTCTAGAGTGCGGGCTGTAGCACTGCCACGTCAGCTTCTCTCATCTCTCTGTTTGAGTCACATCATTACTTTTCTTGTTTTTGCTTGCATGACTCTCGTCTTCCCTTCTTAACATTTATCAACTTTAATTATTGTAATAATATTAAATACCCACTTACACACGGTTATTTCACACACTCTCTCCTCTACATAATATCTTTACTTTCAACACTAAAGCATTTCATCCTTACCATCTCAAATCAAAGATAGACTATGGATAAATGGTATGCTGACAATATCTTAAAATTAATGGTATTAAATTTTTTTTCAACTCAGACTTTGTAATAAGTCTTCAGTGAAAATTATTCATGAAAAAATTTTCATTTGATATGATAATTTGTTGTGGAAATCACATCATTTTACTTTTATTGTGTAAAAGTTGTAACTTGCAAAAGTCTTTACATAATATATGTTTAGGAAACTATTATATATTTATGAAACTGAAGACAAATAATATTTAATGTATAAAAGTTGAAATATACTATCAAACTAAATGAAGTTTGATACAATATTATTATCCACCTGCGCATCGCACTGGTTCACATCTAGTATACAAAATCTCTAGAATGATTCTAACACAAAATTTAACATCTTTGGAACTTACAAGGATGGATATTGGTTCTTATTCATATGCTAATTGCTAATCTAACTGTACAATATTAGGTTGTTGAAGCACATAGGAAGAATTAAGGAGCTATTTTTGAAGCACAGAGACATGGAACATTGGATGCACGTATACAAGATTTGGCAAAAGGGCTAAGCGATATGCTATAGCTTCATAGCTCTCTAGGATTTAAAATAGTATAACATATATAGAGCTCAATCTCCCTTTCTTATCAAATTACTTGACTTATTTCATAGATGAAATTTGCAAGAACGCGCTTCAAACTCTAAATCATGCCAACAATGGTCAACATATGCTTTTTACCTACTCTAAGCAGCTTACAAACATATCTCAAATCAATTGATCCTTAGCAATGGGATCCTGAATTAACTCAAGCATTGAAACTTAGCCTCTCCAGCCTCAAATCATCGAATTAGAGACTTGCAAAGCCTACTATATAGAGCTTCAAAAGGTGCTATTAGAATACTAGAATAGTAACTATTCTAAATTCCATTATAGGTAGATATCAGTCCCAACTGCTTGCAAAATGCAAGACACATGCATAAAGCATATCCTTCAAGATTTAAATAGTACGCTCTAACTTCCTATGAGTCTAAGGACATGCTCAAGTCTACGCAAGTCCTTAGTGCCTCCTTAAATGATCTCCATAAGTTGTAGTGAATTGACGACCATAATTCAAGGTAATAGATATCGTTACCCTATGAAGAGAGACTATCTTATCCAAGTATGGTTGGGCATATTTGGGTACAATATAAGTTGTATTGGTGGATAGGAAATAGGCAAACATAATCAACTGATCTACGATCACCCAAATTGAATGACAATCTTTTGGAGTCCTAAACAATCTCATCATAAAGTCCATAGTGATCTTCTTCCACTTCTAATCGGGTATCTCAATGTGTTACATAACCCGCTAGCTTTTGGTTCTTCACCTTCACTTGCTTACACACTAGACGCCTCAAAACAAATCCACCATATCTTTCGTACCTTCCTACCAATACAAGTCTTTTAAGTTTTGATAAATCTCAGTAGAACCTTGGTGGATGGTGTAGGTTGAGTAATGAACTCTTGTAGTATTTTCCTACATAGATCTCTTGTGAATGTTAACAATCCATATAGGCAGAAAATGATCCACATAGGACACCTAGTAACGTCCTCCTCCCAAAATAATGGTTTTCTCAATATAATTTCAAATGCTATAATCTTACATTTAATGAATATGAGTATGCACTTATTATATCACTATCATTTTAACTTATATTAATCTAATTAATAAAATTCAATTATAAGTGGTCATGCATGAGAGAACCAAAATTTGAGACAGCTCCACCTTGTTGGCAACCCTTTCTGCCTAGGAGGGGCGATCCACCTAGAGGTGGCTTCACCTAATCAATAAACCTTTTCAATCCCATATTGTGTAGTCTTTTTTTTTTTTTTGTGGTGATTGCACCTCGTTGACAACGCTTTACCTCATATTAATAGCTAAACCTAATTGGCAACTCCTTACATTCTAAAGAGAGTATCATCATATAATTAGGTGCACTAGTCATTACCCTCACTAACCGCTCCGAACTCATAATGTGGATCTCTAACAAATCATAGATACTATATAAAAAAAATTTGAAGCCTTCTAAGCATTTAAAAATATATCTTTCAGGCTCTTAACATCACAAGTTTCAAATACTGTCTTAGAATAAATCTCAACCTTTTAAATTTAGAAAATGATTCTAATTAAATGATTAAATAAACTTTAAAAAAATTTAATTTTTAATATTTTAATTTTAAATATTTGTAATGATTTTGTTAATAAGTTATTTACCTTATAGTTCTCGATTTTTATTAGTTTTAAAGAATCAGACAATGTGATTCTCTATCTCTTTATCGGTTTTTAATTACTTTAAACTTGTCTTCTTCAAAGTACAAAAAATTTGTCTATATATTGAATATATGTATTACAGAGTATAATATCATGCGGCATAGTTAGGTAGAGTTAGTTATATTTATGTTATAAAGTTAGTATTAGTTAGATTGATAGCACTTGTATAGATATTAACATTTGTTAACTTTTAGAGTAATATAGTCACTCTCAGTTTCTCATTCTCTCTAGATTTTGAAACTCTCTGCTATTCCTTTCCTTCATGGTATCAAGAGCTTGAAACTCTCCATCCATGGAGAACAGTTTGTGTCATCTTTGAGCTCAGGAGCATAATCCAAAAGCAATTGAATTTAGTCAGCTTCAACCATCAAATTTCAATCAGGCTCGATGAGAAGAACTTCCTTTTATGGAAACAATAGGTTCTAGGAATGATCCAAAGGCAAAAGCTGCAAAGATTCATTTTTAGGTAGTGAATTTGTACCCTCAAAATTTTCATCACAAGAAGATGAAATTGTTGGAAAATTTTTGTTTTTATTTTTGATGATTTTACTGAATGGGAGCAACAAGATCAATTACAACTTTCTTGGCTCATTTCATTGATGTTTGAAGGCATAGTAACAAGAGTAATGGACTAAGAATATTCTTGGCAAATCTGTAACAAGTCTATATTTTCTTTGCACCCCAAACTAGAGCTAAACTTGGACAATTTAAATCTAAACTTAAAGATAAAAAGAAAGATTTCAGAACAATAAATGAATACTTGTTACGCATTAAGGCATTGATAGATTCTTTAGCATCAAATTGACTGCCCTGTGTCAGCACAAGAGCGTATTGAAGTGATTTTAGCTGGACTCCTTGATGAATATTTGCATTTATAACATCAGTAAACTCAAGGCTACATCCTTACACAATTAGTGAAATTGAATCTCTTCTTGCACAATAATGATAATTGAGAAAAATGTAAAGTCTATTTTAGATACAATATCAGTGAATGTTGAAAATCTTGAAATAAAAGAAAAACCTACCTATCAATCAATTGATAATATAGACAACATAATTATTCACAATTTGGTGGATTTCAAGGAAGAGGAGGATGGTTTTAGTCAGGTAGATTCAAAGGAAGAGGTAGATTTCTAGGTAGAGGAAGATCTTAAATGGTTTGTTAAGTGTGCAATAAACCAGGACACCTATTGTGGCATATTGTTAAATGTGTATAGATATATGTATATGTATATATGTATATACACACACACACATATGTATATATATAGATATATGTGTGTGTGTGTGTGTGTATATATATATATATATATATAATGATTGGCAAAAGTAAAGAGAATAAAGAGAGAAAGTGAGAGTACTAGAGAATACAAGAAAGACTTAGAAAGTTTTAGATACCTCTAACACCCTAGGAGGCTTCCTATTGAAAGCATCTCTAAGTACAATGCAAAAAATGTGAGAACATCTTGAATGGGAATTTTGAGGACAACATCTTGAACGGTAAGATTCTACGGACAACATCTTGAACGGTAAGATTCTATAGACAACATCTTACCTAAGAAAGCTTTGTCAATCATATTGAGATAAGCTATTGAGATCGATTCCACAGCAGTCGTTCTCATTTAGCGAGGTATGACTGCTGCTAGATTCCTGTAACATCCCAACCTTTGTCCTTCATGTCAACATAAATATATAAATGAAGTATGTATCATTAAATTTCAAAGATTTTATTACCTTTAAGTTTCTTTCTTTTTTTAATCACTATGAACATTAAGATGTATGCATTCTCATACTTATATCTCACATATGACCTTCAGATTCTAGTTGATAAAAATGTATTCAGTTTATTTCATCAATATTTTTGTTTTCAAAGAGGGAAATATTTAGAAGATAAATTTAAGGGGAGTTTAGAAAAAAATATTATAAAAAAATTGAAGTGGTAGGGCCATGATATAAATCATTGTTTAGAAAATAAGGATATTAGTTTGCTTGAGTAATCATAATGTAATTTTAATTTCAATTATGATGTTAAAGCTCAATAAAAGATTAGAAGGCTAAATATATAGGCTTTATAATTTAATTATGAGTTTTAAAGGAATAAATATAATTAAGGAGAATTATTAAGTAGTATTTCAAATTGAAATAATAACAAGATAGTGAGAAACTTGAGATACAGGTTAGTGGAGTGATGATATAGATTTATCCTAGGCTAAATAGGATTATCAATTCCTTAAATGTCATAAACTAACTTAGGTTTGAAATATTTTGATTAAAGGGATTAGAGGACTAAGCATAGTTAAGGAAATCAATTAAAAAAAGGTTAATTACATGATTTGGGTAGGAAAGAGAAACCATGTCCTTTTTATTTATCCTACCCACTAGCCATATCTAACCCATGATTTCCCCACTAACCAAGCTGTAGCCATCCTATCACCCCCAGTCCCTTCTTTTAACTTTCTCTTCTGGTAAGATTTGGTGAGGGAGAGTGAGAGGAAGCATGGCCGAGAACTTCTAAGGTCTGCATGCCTCAAGAATTGTAGTCAATTGGTTTTGAGGTAGAAGAAAAAAATAGAGCTAGCAACCTAAGCTATCATATGACCTAACTTGGAGGGGTTTCAGTGCTATCAATTTGGGAAGCTAGGCAGAAGTTGCAACAGATTTGTGCAACGGAATCTTCAAAGGCTTTGTCTCTGATTTCTCTTTATAGGTAGCTCTAGATTTTGGAGCTAGATATTTTAAAATTCTACCCAAGCATACTTGCTACACTATTTTTGAGATTTTGTGCATACATACATATATATATATATATATATATATATATATATATATATATATTGATAATTGGTTAGATGCATGGTTTCCATGTAAAGGAGAGTTTGGACCTCTAAAGGTAGCATCTCTTAAGCTGGTTAGTAGTTGCACTCTGAATGTAAGGACCGAAGCACTCTTGCAAGTCAGTTTATATGTTTTTATAATTGTTCTATTTTTATAAAGATAGCTCGCTAATTTAATCAATAGCTGAAATTATTTGTATGTGAGTATACCTATGTATAAATTGTTTTTTTAGCTACCTATTGAGGTGATTAATCTCACAAAATGTGTATATATTTTACCATATCCAATTTGAACCCCCGGTGCAACTGAATTGGAGTAGGAATGTCGTGTAGTTAATGTGTTATGCGGCTCTTCTATTTTGAGTAATATGTAGTTAGGAGTAATCGTTTGAACTACCTAGTGGAGGTGTTAAAACTTAAGTATTTGACTGTATTTAAGATGACTTTGCTTTATATAAGGGTTGACCATATGGATAACTGTATAAGGACTGTATTAGGAAGTTAATTTGATAAATGGGTACTATATTTGGTTCTACTTAATTACTTAGGAAGTGTTATATGTTTGTGACAGATTATAAGATATCCACTAACATAGCTACAGTAGGAACAGTTTCTCATGGTCTTATTGTATGAGTTATTCACGCTATTAGTTAAAGTAATACTCTTTCCTTTATCATACTGTTTGCCACCTAGAAATTTTTCCTTTGATGACCCTGGCCCATCTTGCCTAACAAGCACAATTCTACTTTTGGTGCCACCCTTTGTCCTTCCCTCACCAAAGAATCCCGCTTCATAACCCCCTCAATATTTAAAACATAATTAGCATTAATCTTCTCTAGAGAAGTCATCTCCAGGTCCTCCAAATTCGCAATGCAATCAAAATGGGAGCCATGCAACGTGGGATTTGGGTGATTACCAGTTGCACCCCTTTCAACATTCAGTACTCGTATTTTAACATTTTTTTTAGCTGCTTTTGGTTTGAGGCAACCAACGCCTAAAATCCCACTAGACAAGCATCCAAGGACCAAAATCTTCAACCTAAAAATTTGGACATCGATTTTGGGTGTTCATGGCATCCCTTATCGTCATGCTTAGACCTTGGACTACCTTCTGACCAACGGTACTTGATCAAGTCTCCTTGAGATGACCATAATTTCCGCATTGAAAGCATATCAAGTGAAGACCTTCATATTATAAATTATATTCTTGCTTCCTCAATTGAAAGTTAGAGACTAAAGTCTTTCGAAGGTTAACTTCAATGCAAACACGTGCAAACTTCCCTCATTCAAGAACCAACACTTCTTCTTGTCCCAATCACCTTCTGGTGCAGTGTATGATTGTTAATCTTAATTGGAAGTCCAAGGATACATATCCATACAACAATCTTCTTTGGCTGATCCTCCTGGGGAAAAATCTTTGGCCTTCTCCTTTGAATCACTAAATGATTATCAGTTATCATCCATGGCCTATCTTCAAAAGTCGTATGATAATCTCTAGGATTTGAAAGACAATCATCTTTATAGATGCCACCAAATTCCATAGCTTTGTCAGTTTGTTTTGGAGAAAATGTAAACCAATTCTTTTTCCCATGAGATAGACCAACAAGGACCTCTTCCATGGTTTATAGCAAGCTTTCGTCTCTTCTGTTGAAAAGGCCACACGAAGACATAACACTTCCTTCCTTGCCTCTTCTACTTCCAAACTTTTGAGAGATTGGTCTTTCATATAACTGTCACTCCCACTCTTCCTTTGAATAATCCTTCAAAAGAAAACCCGCTAACTCATTGGAATCCAAACACTTTCCCATTGACTCCCCAACAAATATCCACGTAAGAGAGTATCTTCCTTCCTTGGGCCACTGTTTACACCTCACTAGCTGGTTGCATTATTTCCCCCGTGACTGCCACCACCTCCATATCCTTTGCACCTTGATCACCATGTTTAACTTTTCCTCCCTCAAAACTCCTTCGTCCCTCCTAGCAGAGCTCTCCATCTCAAAGTTTTTGGACAAAACATCTTCCTTAGTTCTAGTTAAACATTATTCTTATATTTATCTAAACTTATTATTAATTACTATTTTAATTTATTTTAATAAAAAAACAATGAGTACGAATTTTTTTCTCATTATCTATTTTTAATAAATGTAGTATCACTATAAAAAAGTACTTTTTAGTGACAGTTTTTTTGCTGCAGTTATCTAAAACCACTGTTAGTGATTGTTTTATGACATTTCTAAGAACTGCAGGTATGAGATTTTTTTAATTGCGATTATTATGTATTTTGCAACGGTTTGAATCGCCACCATGATCTTTTCCCCAATATCTTTTCCTAAATTAACTCTCAATTTAGCTTACCTCCTGTGACAAATTTGCCATGCCTCATACTTCCGAAAATCCCTTAAACTCCTGCACCTTCTCTCACTGCAGATTTCTCATCCCAGTGCCTTAAATCTCGTTAGCTTCAACTTAGTGTTAGGATTCCTCTCATTTGATTTCTCATATTGTTCCTCTCATCTGCATCGTCTTCTTATTTCCTCTTTCTTTGTCTCGTTTCTAGCTTCTAGCAACAACCATAGCAGATGGGTAGTCCCTCAACTTGAGCCTCTGTTGGGAGTATGTTCAAGGTTTGATTTCTTGACCTAAGATTGAAGAAGATGCACCCTTCATAGCCTCTGTTTGATTTCTTAAACCTCTGTTGGGCGCTGTTCAAGGTCTCTTCCTCCCTCTTTCTTTATTCATGACTGTTTTGCTTCTGAATGTTGAGAGTATGTAGCTTGTTTCGTAATATCAATTGCAATCCATGTTAAGGGCATTCATTTTCTAAAGACCTACAAATGATGCTTCCTAGAAATTGAGATAGGTACTTGCACATATGTTTTGTTTTTGGTTTTCTTAGAGTGAGACATAGTCAAAAATTTCTATGTCTCTGTGATTGGTTTTATAGTTTTAGGTAGTTAATTAGATTACTCTTATGAAAGATAATGATAATTATAATAGATTCTATTGTTTGTTTAAAACTTTGATTTGTTGAACTTTCCTCAAAATTTTGACTATGAACACCAAAATGCCTAAAATCAACAAAAGATAGCAGTTATCTTTCTCGGTGATAGAAAGTGAAAACAATGTATCAGTTTAGACTCAGTTGGAAGCAATTACATTTCTTTTGCTTTGGACCCATTATACATGGAATATATAGCATAGAAAAAGAATGCTCACCAATTTTAAAAAACTATAATTTTATCAAAACAAGTTGTAAACCTTAGCAATCAATTGGATTGTAAATGTATTTTAAATTTGTCCATATTACTAATTTGCTTAAGTTGTAACCATGTCCATGGGTGGATGCATTTATAGATGATAAGGCAAAACCCAGAGTAGTAGTCAAAGATAATGTATGTGCCAACTCCACGCCATTCAAAGACACTAGCAAAGACAATTTCCCATGTCTCCACAAGCTCCACCAAAATGGCCAAGCAAGCAAGCTAGCTGCTAGCATGCATATACTATTTCTATCAAGCTCTACAAATCTCAACGTATTCCTGTTGCTTTTTTTTTTTTTCTTTTTTATTCAAATATATTGAATCAGAATCACTCAAAGCTAGACGCTTATCAACTTGCCTTTCATCAATTGGGCCCGTGGATTTAAATCTAGCTGTGTCCAAGATGGTTCAGTTCCATTGAGGCCAAATCCTAGAAGGACGCTTACATGGATAAAATTGACATGGATAAAATTACAACAATATTTAAAGTTAACATGCATAAGATACTGGCATATTCAATATTTAGCCAGAAATATGACTTAGTTGCAATTAGAAAAGATTGACCTTGTGGTTTTTTATGGATGATAAAGTATCTGAACTTACATAATATGAATATCCTAAGTACTCCTTATATTGTCAAATTATTTGTTACCTGAAAGTATGACATTTTAATAACAAAAAAAATTAGTTAAAGGAAAAATAGTAGCCTGATTTCCCTTTTTGATGGGAAATCAATTCCCAAAAGTGGCAAATTTCACTTGCTTTGCTAGTTGATGCTTCTAGATTCGTTAATGGTAACACTTGTTAATAACTTTTAAAATAATTTAGGTGATGATGGACTTTAATCACATGGTAGTCGAACAAGAATGACATAATAAAAACATAAAGGGAAACGTGATGATGGACCATATATGGAGGTGTTTGTATATTTTATATGTAAGAAATAAAATTAACAATTGTATGATAATTAGAACACTATGTTTAGATCTAACTTGTTGATGCCATAATCACAATGTCCAAATATTCTTAATGGCTGATTTGCAGACTTGCAAGAATAAGAGAGGCTTGGTCTTTCTCTGCAATTTACTTCTTTTTGAATCAGCAGTCAATGGGGCTTGCTGGGAGAGTGACGGCTGTCTCTAGTGAGAGTAGAGGGGACCTAGCCAAAGCTATTTTAACCTAAGGCTTTCTCATCATGGGCTTACTAGGTTAGGCTCACACTTTAGAATCCACATTAATCTAGTTAGATGTTCTAAGCCCATATCAGATGAATCATTAAGTTAATGGGCTTTATACATATCAAAAGGGATCACATTATTAGCACGTTTTTGTAAATTAAAATAGCAATTGATTTTAGCCCATAAGATAGTTAAATTATTCTAACATACTCCCACTTAGGCAAAATTAATTGTTCAATTTTATTTTGAAAAACATTTATTTAAAACAACTCTCAGGCTAATATAACTTGTTTAACAATGTGGCCACATTTTAGAAAAAAAAAATTGTGATCCAAGATGCAACACCTAAATATGACTCTATCCAATCAAAGATCAAATAATATCGAATCATGACAATTAATATATCCATTATTGATACAAGACCAATCCATTGTTACAAATGTCATTGACATCATCAACCAATCATCAATGTGGAGTGTGGCAAGAAAATAGCATTCAAAATGATCCAAAACTAAGAGCAATGCTATTTCATTGTCAGTCCTTACAATTTTTCTTCATGACATGCCGTTGAAGCAAGAGAAATTACATAGCTCTTGAAGAATTATCATGTCTTAAAACTTATTAATGTTGTAAATCAAGAGACATGGTGATCCAAATGGCACCAAGTTTCCAAAAATTGCAATTGAAAAGTGCATACATTATAACAATTGAAATAAATGCATAATCAGTTGCATAAAAGTTTATATAATACACATCAACCATATACATACATATATATATATGTGTGTGTGTGTGTGTGTGTGTGTGTGTGTATGGAATCCATATCAATGTGCTCAACAACAACGTCTTTGTTCTTCACAAGATCTTTGATAGTCAAATACTTATATATATATATATATATGGAATATGGAATCCATATCAATGTGCTCAACAACAACGTCTTTATTCTTCACAAGATCTCTGATAGTCAAATACTTCAACTCCAAGTGTTTAGAACCACTAAAGGTCTTGTTATTCTTAGTTAAAAATATAGTAGCGCTGTTATCACAATAAATTCTCAATGGTCTAACAACAAAGTCCATAATGCGAAATCCTATCACCAAGTTTCTCAACCAAACAGCTTAAGTAGCAGCAGCATAACATGCAACAAATTCAGCTTGCATAGTAAAAGAAGCAACTAAAGTATGCTTTTTTACTTTTCTAAGAAATCGTACCACCAACTAACATAAAAACATAACCAAATGTTGACTTCTTATCATTAGGGAACCCAACAAGATTTGAGTTGGTATACCCTACTATCTCTAAGTTGTTGACTCTCCTATACACAAGCATGCAATCTTTAGTTTTTTACAAGTACCCCATCACTTTCTTAGTTGCTAGCCAATGATCATTATCAGGATTAGAATGAAATCTACCCAAAACACCAACTATATAAGCAATGTCAGGCTTAGTACAAACTTGCAATGATCATCACTAAGGTTAAATTAAAATATATCCCTAACACCAACTATGAAAGTAATGTAAGGTGTAGTGTAAACCTGTGCATATATCAGGCTCCCCAATGCACTAGCATATGATTTATCTTTCATTTATTCTTTTTCTAGTTCATTTTTGGGAATTAATTCTTACTGAAATTGTCACCTTTGATAATTGGAACATCATCTAGTTTGCAGTTTTGCATATGGAACCTCTCTAGGACTCGAGTTATATAAGCCCTCTGTGACAGCCTAAATAGACAACGAGATCTATCCCTATAGATCTCAATTTCCAACACAAAAGAGGCTTCACCAAGATCTTTCATGTCAAAGAATTTTGTCAACATCTATTTGGTTGCATGAAGTAGCCTGAAGTCATTGGAAGCAAGTAGAATGTCAATGACAAAGAAAACGAGAAAGATGATCTTATTCACACTGACCTTAAGGTATATACATTGATTAACCTTGTTTTCGTTGAAACCCAAAGAAGTCACTCCTTCATCAAATTTCAAATACTATTGTCTGGAAGCTTGTTTTAAACCATAAATGGACTTATTCAATTTGCATGCCAAGTGTTCACTCCTACTTTCTTGAAACCTTCTAGTTTCATAAACACCGTCTCACTAATATCACCAACTAGAAAAGCTGTTTTGACATCCATCTGATGCAACTCCATATCAAAATGAGCTACTAGTACCATAACAATTCTAAAAGAATCTTTATATGAAACAGGGGAAAAAGTTTTAGTAAAATAATGCTTTCTTTCTGTGTAAAACCCTTTCCCACATGCCTAAATTTATATCCCTCAATGTTTCCCTTAGAGTCTTTCTTTATTTGAAAATCTATTTGCAACCAAGAGGTTTACAATTTTGAGGCAATTCAACAAGTTCACATACATTATTATCAGCCATAGATTTCATTTCATCATGCATAACACTTATCCACATACTAAACTGAGCACAAGAAATAAAATCCTGAAAATTATGTGGGTCAATTACATTTCCGATGTTATACATGTCCCCACTAAGATATACCATGAAATCATTAGAAATGGTAGTCTATCTTTGTCTAACTAATCTCCTCACTGGCATTTGCACAATAAGCTCAACAGGTTGCGGATCAACAATCAGAGTAGGAGGATATGAATCAACAACTAGAGCAGGATGATCAATAACATTCTTAATAGGAGCATTAACTCTATTAGTAGTGGTAAGGAAAGTGTTATTATCAAAAACAGGCAAGGGCAAAGTAATTGTGTTATTGACATCTGCAATTGACTCCACAAGAGGTGCAACAGAATCAGCTACATCAAGTTCCAGAAATTTTGCATTCAAGGACTCCATAACTTTTGTACCTCTACTAGGACAATAGAACCTATATCCTTTTATATTGTCCGGATATCCAATGAAAAAGCAACGACTGGTCCTAAGATTTGTCTTTTTCTCTAATGGACTATAGATTCTAACTTCTACAAGGTAACCCCAAACAAGGAGATGATTCAAACTACATTTTCTGCCAGTCCAAAGCTCAAAGGGTGTTTTTGGAAGAAATTTACTAGGAACTCAGTTAAGAATGTAAAAGGTAGTTTTTAAGGCTTTACCTTATGAAAAATTCTGGTAAGTTAGGCTTACTCATCATGCTCCTCATCATGTCTTTTAATGTGTAATTTTGCCTTTCAGCCACATTATTTTGTTCAGGACTATTGCGGAACAATTCCACAATTTTGCAAGTATTTAACAAATGGTCCTATATGCTGCCTAGCAACATCATATCTACCATAATAAACATAGCCAAAGTGGAAATAGTCATCAATGAAAGTGATAAACAACTTGTTACAGCAAATAGTAGGAGCGTAAGGTCTACTAATGTCTAGTTGCGTCTTTCTTTTTGGACTTAGTGAATTTACCTCTAATGCAATCTACACAAATTCCTAAATCACTAAAATTTAGGAGAGGCAAAATTTCATCTTTAATTAATCAATCAATCATTTCCCTAGAAATGTGACCTAAGCATTTATGCCACAATAAAGAGGATTTTTCTTTAATTTTAGACCTTTTGACAACAACATTCTCAATATTATAGGATATAGATGGAATATCAGAAATCAAAGATAATTTATATAAACGATCCATCAAAAGACCACAACTAATAATTTGATAATTCAATAATAAATTTATTGTTTCATTGCCATAAGTAAACTGATAACTAATTTTGTCCAAACAAGAAACTGAAATTAAATTCCTTCGAAACAAAGGTACAAAGAAAGTGTCATGTAAAACCATATCAAATCTAGTAGTGTCAAGATACAGCCTGACATCTCCAACAAACTTAACAACAACTTCCAAATCATTTTTCACTCTTACTTTCCCTTAAACTGAGTTTTTTTAGGTTTGTAAACCTCTATAAAGAGACAACAACATGAGTAGTGGAACCACTATCAAAACACCAAGAATCGATAGGGACAATAACAAAGTTAAATTCAAAACACATAAAAGTGAGGGATTTACCTTCATATTTTTATTTGTTTGCTAACCAAGCTTTGAACCTACGACAGTCACTCCTCATATGCCCCTTCATCTTATAGAAGAAGCACTAAGGATTCTTCTTGGTGGTAGTGGGTTTAGGACCTCCTACATTGTGATGCTAACCATTACCATGCCTTTTGGTATTTTGACTTTTACCAAGAGCAGCAAGTTTACTCTTCTTGTGAGAATTAGAACCCTTACCAGAATGAGGTTTTGAATGGAAAGTCAGAAGAGCCAAGTCATTCTTTTCTTTCTTGAGTTTTTCTTCCTTAACTACACATTTAGTAATCAGATCATTCGATGTTCATTTTCATTTATTTTGTTGTATGCAATCTTGATCTGTGTGAATTCAAGATGTAAGGAATTCAATGCATGTGGAATGACAAAATAATTAGGTATATCAATATCAAGTGCTTTCAGCTTAGTTTGGATGTGAACCACTTGCAAAATGAATTCCCTCACACTCCCTACATTGTCATACCTCATAGAGGTTAGCTCTTGCATTACTTAGCCTTATTAGATACCTGGTATCTTTGTCATATAAAAGGAAGAAAATCTTTAGCAATAGTGGTCTCAAGCAATCCACTCAGCAAATGCTCAAAAATGGTCCTCTTGATGGCAATCAGAGTAAGTCTATTAGATCTCTCCTATTAAGTCAAAAGCTCTTGCTACTCAGGAACAGTCCTATCATCAGGTAACTTAGGCTTATCCTCTTAAAGTGTCATATCCTCTTGAAGTGTCATTATCACTACAACTAATTTTGAGTATTCTATCATACGAATCTTAATTAATAATTCAATGACAATTAAATGGTCCAATATATACAACGTAAAAATAAATGTGCAAGAAATAAAAGCAAATAAAAGAACAGACACGAAAGTGGTTCAGTACTCATCCCACGGCAAATTAAATATCTAACCTGACCATTTTTTATTTAACCCAAACAACAAAGTCCACAAATCAAATGCCCAGTAGTTTTTTAAAAAGAAAATATGAGCCTCAAAAAAGTTTTAAAAAAATAAAACAGCCCAAATAAAGAAAATGAACGGCCCAACCCATGAGGAGAAGAAAAAAAGCCCAAGATATTAAAAAAAAGCCCAAAACAAAAAAAATGTTCTCAATTTGATCTTTCAAAAATTATATTGATATTATTTTGATTCTTTAAAAAATATTAATATTAATATAGTTCTTGAATCATAGAATATGACATCAAATTTGTCCTTTTGTATAGAGATAAGGACTAAATTGATATAATTTATATGATTGAGGACTAAATTAATATTAATTTTGTATAATTGAGAGATTAAATTGATGATAGTTTTAATGATTAAAGAACTAAATTGATATTAAATTTTTTATAAGATCAAAATGATATCACCTTTTATTATTTAAAAAATAAATTAATATCAACATTTATTTAAAAATCAAAATAATATTAAAAATATTTAATCAAAAATAAATAAATAAATAAATAAATAAAAATTATATTGGCTTTTAAAGTTCAAATGAAAGCCAAATGCTTGACGCAAGATACGTGAATCTTTCTGGAAAAGCCTATAAGGCTGAAATCTTTTTCATTTATTTTATTTATTTTTTATTTTTTAAATAAGCAAAGAAAGCAAAACAAAACACGTAAAATGGGATAAATAATAAACAAAAAAAAAGGCTGATAAAGGTAAGAAAAGGAAGCAAAGAGAAATGGTATTCAGATGTTCTCTCTCATTTTTTTTTTCTTTAATTTTATTTTTTAATTAAATTTTGATAATTTAGTAGAAAAATATATCTTTTTTAAAATTAATATTATTTTTTTAAATTTAAATATTTTTTTGACAAAAAAGAAAAAAAAAAGAAAAGAGGTCTCCTCTTCCATTTTCTCTGTTACTGTCCGAAGCATGGAGAAAGGATTCTGCTACCATTTCTCCAATCAACGCCTCTCTCTCTATGTTTCTCTTTACTTTTCTTCTCATCTTTCTCAGTTTTGGGTTGAAAAAGGGAAGGGTCACCTCCAATCACTATCTACCTTTCTTTTTTAGAAAGCTTGGATATCTCCTGCTTAGACAATGGTGGAGCAAAGGAAGGAAGAATAAAATAAAAAATAAAAACATAGAGAATATGGCTTAACGTATGAGATTTTTCTAAGATTAGAAATTTGATAGGGAATGGAAAAGAAAGAAGAAGAGATTTATGAAGAGTAAGTACAAATTGGTCCTCTGTTTTTCAATAGTGAAGTCGATATGTAGCATTAGCCTTAGTTGCTCTATTGTTGACATGAACTTCTTCGAAGACATCATATAAGGGATATGGCTTCATATATTAGCTTTAAATAGTGGGATGACTCTGCAAAGAATAAAAAAAAATTAAAAATTACCTAGAGACAAAGAAATCATACACTAAACAAAGTATATATAAAATGAAATTATACAAACATAATTGTAGAAAAATATGTATGATAATGAGGTTTATAAATATTGTTGGTAGGTCAAGAACAAGCTCATCACTAGGCCACGACATCAACCAAAACTAAGAAAATTGAACAGTTAAAGGAGCTCACCTTATTCCATTCAGTATACACTGATCAATATCTTGTCATTATTTTTATCTTATCATTTCATCTAAATTCATTGACTTTTTCTCTAATTTCAAGAAATGTCGAAAGTTGTTTATTCTTGTGACTTAATCTTGAGTACATATTATTAGCTTTCAAATCAATTTGTGGCAACTTTTGTGCTACGAGCTTCTCTAAATGACCAAGATATCCATTTCTAAATCTACCTATATGTGTTATCTTAATATGTTTCTAACTAACATCAGCCAAATATTTTACTCGCTTAAATTTTCATGTCTTGTTATTCAAACCAAATTTACCCTGAAGACAATAATTTAACAAATTTAAGAATATAGACACTAATACATATATGAGATTTGGCAACATTTCATTCACTGCACGTGTTAAAATGTTGTAAATATTTATAGGATAATATTTTTTTTCGCGACATTTATCAGGCCAAATGTTACCTATTTTCTTTTTTATATTTAATTTCTTTTCAACAATTTCATACACTCGTGCTTCCATTCTGGGCAACCCACACCATGTTTTGTGCCTTCGATCTCCAACCCATGCGTTCTGTGCCATGGAAGTTTCGCCTTACCGTACACGTTCTGTGCTTCTGCCATGGAAGCTTTGCCCTAACCTTGTCCATCACCTGAATCGATCAAGGTGATGCCTTGTCTATCACTCTATTGCGTTCCCACCCAAATCGATTTTTGAGACTGCGAGTTCTCTCTCTCAATCACACTTTTCTTTTGCCATTTTTGTTTTCTTTGTTTGTGGATCTAATGCTATTTCACCACTTGAATCAATTACAGTAGTGTCCATGCACTTCGTTGCTTTTTTGTAGCTTTATATGAATTTCTTCTTCTCTTCGATCGGACTAGAAATGCTAGATCTGAAGGTAATTTCAAATCAATTGGGTTTTCCATTTGTTTGAATTTTCTGCTAAATTTGTCAAGTTTCCATCATCCTTGCTGGCTGCTTGTAACAGTGGAATGTTTGAAATTTTACAATTTTTTTTATACATTAGACACTTGCCTCTATTGCTTACTGCATTGTTCCACTTGCATCTACTGTCTTATTGTGTGCCTTTTTTAAGAAAAAGTAAATAGAAAAATTTTCAAAGTATATTTCTAATCTCAAACTGCAAAAAAGTATACTTTGGAGCTTTTTTTTTTTTTTATAATACAATACAAAATTGATTCATTCTATATTTAAGAAGTGTTTGATTTACTACTAATGAGGAAGTGTTTGGTTTGTGTTCGGCAGTCGATGTTGAATTTTGTCGTTTATGACAGGGACTAAAAATGAATTTTATGATAGTTAAATCTTTTAGCATTTATAAAACCCTTGTTGCCAAGCCTTAAATGAATATGCATTTGTGGTACTTGTAGCCCTACACTATGCTACTAATATGTGGTTCTATTCAAGTTTGAGTCGTCGATCTTATTTAAATTATTTTTATTTAACTTGAATTGAGTCATTTAGAAGTAGTGTACAATTATCCACTATCCTCTGCAATGGACCAATCTATGTTGCTCATTGTAGTCCCTCAACATATGACATCTAAATTTTGGGTTATTTATAAATAATCTTATAAATTTAAAAATTATTCTAATTAATTAATATTTAAATTATAATAATTATATAAATTAATCCTTTCATCCACCTGCTATTAAGGCACTTAACAAAATTGTTATTATGTAATCTGTACATGTATGCATTTTTTAGTAATATAACACAATCATAACTATCAAATCTAAATAAATATAATCCATTTATTTTAAATTTAAACAAACAATGTTATCCTGTAAATTGGTTTAGAAAAATAATTTAATATAAATAAATCAAATTTATTTAAATTTGATTGTTATAATTGTGTTATGTCATAAAAAAATATATATGCCACATGATAATAATTTTGTTACTTGCCTTAAACGCAGATGGATAGAAGGTTAACTTGCGTTATTATTATAATTTAGGTACTATGAGGACGATTTTAAAATTTAAGAACTTATTTACAAATGACTCAAAATTTAAAGAGTCTATATATTATTTTTTCTTTTTATTTATTATTAATTAGAAGAGACACCGTAATATAGGTGTAAGTAAAAAATTTAATTTTATTTAGTTATCAAATTTGAGATTATATGGAATATTTTTATTTTAAAAATTGAATGAACTTGATATAAAATCTATAATATGTAAAAATAATTTAAAAATAAGTTCCTTACAAGTAAGAAGTCAATAATGTTTTTAACAATAATATATTCATATACCCTTACCTTACACTTTTTTTCATTTTAGGAGAGAGAGAGAGAGAGAGAGAGAGAGAGAGAGAGAGAGAGAGAGAGAGAGAGAGAGAGAGAGAGAGAGAGAGAGAGAGAGAGAGAGAGAGAGAGAGAACTCACTTCCAAAATCTTTTGTTGAATTTTACAGCTAGGATGTCGGGGTGGGGATTAGAAGTTAGAAATCTTCTACATATTTAAGAGTACAGGTGGGGATGGGTTAGCTGTACGTTAGGGGTTTATGGCCTCGCTTGCATTAAGCTTGATTTAACTTGACTCATTTACAAAATAAGTCAAGTCAAGACTTTTTTAAAAACTCATTTAATTAAAAAAGTTAAGTTTCAAGTTTTAAAAATAATCTTTTAAGCTTGACAGGTCAGTCTATTTATATTATATATATAATTAATATATATAAATAACCTTTACATTTTTATTATGGTGTTAAATTTATATTTTATTAACTTAAAATCATAAGTTTATTAACTTATTTAAAGGTTTAGGCCTGCTGGCCTATTTAAAAGTAAGTTTGTTAGTCTATTTAAAGGTAGACTTGTTAACCTATTTAAAGACCTTCTTGTAAAATAGGTTTTTAAATAAATTTTTAGGTCAAGCCAGACTTTTAAAAAGACCAGACCAAACTTGAAAAAAAAGCATATGTCAAATAATAGGTCAAGCTTAGACTTTATGTTTGAAAAATAGGTTAAGTCTATTTAAGGCAAACCCTGGCCTGTCCTGACTTATTTCTATATCTATTTGGGAGACCCTTAAATGAGTGTATTGTATCTTCAAGTGTTTTCTATCCTTTTTTCTTTTTTTTCTAAAAGAGAGAGGTGTGAATGAAAAAAGTGCATGAATAAGATTACTAATCTTTTCTCATTGAATAGATTTTTCTCATGATTATAAGTAATGTTTCTTGTTTTTAATTACTAACAAGTTGATAATTATATCGACGCCGGAAGTAGAAAGAAAATTTCACACCAATTTGTCATGGAAGCATTCTACGTCATGTTCGTAGATGCATTATATACATTTAAGCATAGATGGTGGTGTTAGGCATATTATTGCAAAATATGCAAATAAAAAAGATAACAGAACTTGAAAGTGTCATCTCCATCTCCTCCACTTCCTTCACTTGCCTTCATCTATCACTAGCCCATGTCATCTTCTTGGTGTATCTCTAGCTAGCTATCTCCCCTCAAAGCTCAAACTAAAAAAAAGAGGTCCAACAGTGAAATCTCAAACAGACCAACTTGAATTGGTTTGGTTTGGTTAATTAGTTCATGGACTGGGAAGTGTTAGTAGCAATGCTGGCTGGTCTCCTTTGTAGACTCACCAAAGAGTAATACGCTCCGCTTGGTCCCTTGGCCAACAAAGAAGAGTGGGTCCCTTTCTCCACCACTCTCCCCTTATCCAACACAGCAATTAGATCACAGTTCTGAATGGTGCTCAACCTGTGAGCCACCACCACGCTGGTCCTCCCCACCATCACCCGCTCCACCGCGTCCTGCACCACCTTCTCAGACTGGCTATCGAGCGCGCTGGTGGCCTCGTCCAGCAGCAACACCACAGGGTTCTTCAGTATGGCCCTGGCTATTGCTACCCTCTGCTTCTGACCCCCAGAGAGCTGCACTCCTCTGCTCCCACACCATGTGTCATAGCCATCGTTCAGGCTCGCGATGAAATCATGAGCGTTGGCTGCCTTCGCAGCCTCTATGATCTCAGCCTCGTCAACCTGGTGGTATGCCCCATATGCAATGTTGTCTCTTATGGTCCCACCAAATAATGTGGGCTCTTGGCTCACAAGTGCTATGTGCTTTCTCAGTGACCTAAGGTGATATGACTTAATGTCTCTACCATCTATGGTCACTGTCCCTTTGAGTGGGTCATAGAATCTCTCTATTAAGCCTATGATGGTTGATTTGCCAGACCCACTTTGCCCCACCAATGCCGTTGATTTGCCTGCTTCAATTTTAATCGAAAAGCCTTGGAAGATAGTTACATTGGGCCTAGCTGGGTATGCAAAATGCACATCGCGGAATTCAATTTGGCCTGTTAACTTCTCGGGCTTGTGCCCCTCTGGATCGTCTGGCTCAATTTTCGTGTATCGGTCCAAAACTGAAAAAACGGAGCCCACAGCATCAGCGCCTTTGGCAAGGTCTGTGGTCATGCTACCAGCATCGGCAATGACCCTGCCTGTGCTCACCAGAACCATGAAGGTCTCAAACATTGCTTTGGATGTGATGCAGCCATTGGAGACAAGCTTGCCACTGTACCAAAAGTTCAGGGCCCAAGTACACGACGTGAGGGTTTGGGAACACGCAAGCCCAAGGCCTGCGAACCACGACTGTCGGACGCTCTCGCTGCTCGGGCCTAGTTGGGCCTTTTCAAGCATTTTGAGGATGTGGTCTTGAGAGGAGAAAGCGGTGACGGTTCGGAGGTTGGAAACTGCCTCGGCAGCTAGCTTGCTGCTCTCTTCTTGGGCCTTGATGGCCTTGCTGGACATGCTCTTGAGCAGCACACTCCTTGTGTAGAAGCAGGCTATAATAATGGGTTGAACAGCAATCATAACAATGGCCAGCCTCCATGAAATAACCAGGCCCATTGTGCAGGCTGTTATCACTGCTGAGAAAGTTTGTACCAGCAGAGCCATTCTGTCTCCCACCAAGGACCTTACCTGTGATTTTGAAAAGCCACAAGAAAAAAAGTTCAAAATAAGAATTGAATCACAATCACACCATTAATTCACAGTGCAGAAATTAAAGCAAGCAATGAGCATAGCCCAACGTGAAAGACAATTACAATGACTCAAAAAGTTAAAGGAAAGAAAAGGTTAAAAACAAGAGTACAAGACACAAAGACAATAGCCAGCGCTATGCATTAATGCTGGTTGTGCAGTGACTAAAGACGAGGAATGCAACTTGCACAGGACAATTAAAATCTAATCCTTTCTTGAGAGTTGAGACACGAGTCACACCACCCCATACATAACCTTAAAACTTTGCCATTTATGTGCTAATTCTATAAATTTGGATATTTTTACATTACACTGTACATGATTTTCACGAAGAAAAATGGTACAAATAAAAAAAAACACTACTGTAAAAGTATAATTTCTTGAATTGAATTTTGCTAATGTAATTAAAAATTCGGTTTGTAATCTATTCTATTGATAGATTTTTTAAAAAAAATTATGAGTAAATTACTTCAACATTTCCTATATTTACTTATTTTGTCACAAATTCTGTTTTATTTTTAAAATTTACATAGACTTCTCTTTTTAATAGATTTATATATAGTACGTTTTTAAAATATAAGAGAAGTCTATGTAAATAATTTGAGAGATATGTATAGATTTTTAAAATATTTAGCAGGTACGTATAGGTTTTGAAAAATAAAGCAAAGTTTGTGAAAAAAAAAACCAATAAATAAAGGGAATGTTAGAGTAATTTATTTCAAAATTATTTATATGGTTAAGTAGATTCAACAATTTAGATCCTTTATTCTTTGTAATAAAATTTTCATAATATTATATTTTATTAAGTTTTAGGATAAAATATAATTTACACCCTAAAATTTTATTCTAATATCAAATTATCCTTTGAAGATTTTTTTTTTCACTAAACTCCCTGAACTTTAATCTGACTTGAAAATATTAATTTTTTTGTTAAATAAAATAAACAATTTTAAGTTAAACCAAATTTCAAAAACTTTAATGAGACAAAAATTTTAGGTGTAATTTGATACAGGAATAAATTTCACGGGATGGCCTCTATTGCATTTAATAGCATAGTAAGTTTAGTAAGACTAAAAAAACTTTAAAGATATAAATTATATTTTATTCTAAATTTTATTATTAAAAATAAGTCTTAACAATAATCGCATGATAGGTAGAAGTCAGAATTTTTACCTATTCTAGATATTACAAAGGAAAAAAAATATCTTACCTATAGATTGCAGTCATACAAGAGGCCCACATGGGATGCTCAAGTACGAATGCAATCCCAGCCATTCCAAGTATAAACTTGCATTATAGCTAACAATTTTCTCACACAAAGATATGAGAGTAATGAAAGAAAAAGCTCAAAAAGAGGAAACGTACCACATTGGCATCTTTGGCGAGTCTGGAGCAAACAGCACCACTGGAGTTTTCGTCCTGATCGAACCACCCAACTTCAAAAGTGAGTATCTTGGAAAGCATAGCCTCTCTGACCCTTTTGGTGAGGTACTCTCCCATGTAAGCAAAGCTATAATGCTGGCCAATGTTAACAAGTAGCGTGAACACAGAGAGGCCCAGAAAACAGAGCGAATAGATCCTGGTATTCTCTTTGATCTCATCATGATCAGTCAGAAAATACACCGATATCATAGACCCCATCGAGAATGCGTATGCGGGCTGAACCGCGCCGAACAGCATGGCATTCAAGCACCCCAAAGTTGCGTGCTTCCACTCGGGGAGGTTCAGGGCCAACAAACTCCGAAATGATGGCACGGGAAGCATGTTCTTGTGATCGTCCTCTGCAACCACCTCTTCGCCGTCGTCGTCATCGGCAAGTGAAGCGCGGCTCGGAGCCACAGAGTTGGCAGAGCTGGAACGGCTCACCAGGGAGAGCCTGCGGCTGCTGGTGCTGTGGATGTCTCGGTTCGAGTTCGCTATGGAAGAAGGTGCAGGTGCAGGACCAGTGGTAGTGGCAGGGACAGGGACGGTGGTGTCTTCGAGGGTTTTGGTTTTGTCTGTTTGCTGGAGACGAACCAAGGAGGCGTAGAGTCCGTCGTCGTTTTGGATGAGGTCGTCGTGAGAGCCCGTCTCCGCTATGGCACCGCCCTGCACGACGGCGATGACGTCGGCGTTGCGGATGGTGGAGAGGCGGTGAGCGATGATGATGGTGGTGCGGCCCAGGGCTGCCTTGTCGAGAGCGTGTTGGACGAGTCGTTCGGACTCGGAGTCTAGAGCGCTCGTTGCTTCGTCCAACAGAAGGATTCGTGGTTTCTTAATTATTGCCCGTGCTATTGCTATCCTCTGTTTTTGTCCCCCTGACATTTGAACTCCTCTCTCTCCCACCTGTCCATGCAATCATTATTAGAAAACAAACATTTTTTTTATGCAATGTTTTGGATTCATTTTTCTAATAATTTGGTATTCTCGGTGAAAATTTAAAACATTATGTAAAATTTTGCTTAGAAAACAAATTTTCGAGATTTTCACCCCGATTTTTTTTGAAGATAACAAGCTGACTCACAGATAAACTTTATCGAGTTCCCAAAACACAAGCATCTAATGAGTACGTGTCACATTTGAACTGGTAGATGCATATAGATGGAGTGTTTTTTTTAATTTTTTAACAAAAATACGTTTACTGAAATTGTAATAAGAAAGAGAAATTTAATTTTTTTATCTTTTTATCATAAAAATAAATGTAAAATTGAGGTATAAAAATAAAATAATTATTTTCGTTAATTACATGTCCTCTGGATAAAATTAAACTAATTTCTATTGACATATAAAAATTAAAACAATACAAATCTTACGTAAGTTTATTTGCTCTTCGTGGTTAGATCAGTGCTACATGTAAAATACAGAAACTCCACATTAATTATTATATTATTAAATATTTATGAATTTGAGATGTTGAATTTTTTTTATATAAATATAAATATAATATAATGACTTGTCTTTTTTGTCTCTTTCATATTTGTTTCTTTTGCATTTTTTGTTTCAATTATAAAACAAATCGCCATGAGGATATTACAAAGAAAGAGATGCTAAGTGGTAATTTGACTGAAAGTTAGGCTAAAGATGCCGTATTTTGAATATGATTTTTAAAGAGGCATTTACAGTAGCAATTTGCAAGTTGGAGAAAAGAGGGGGTACTTTATGTATGTGGGTGACCAAATTATTAGTTGGTAAATGACATGGATGGATATCATTAAACCAAAGAATCATTGATGTCACTTACTTCGTAATATCATATCGTTGTCAATAATTCTATGGCATCTATGGAAAAATGCGTAAAAATTTAATATATTTGGTCTTTATCAACAGTAAAATTTAAAAGTAAAAAAAATCCTTATTTGAGAATTTAAATATTTTCCTGCCAATTAGCGGAATACATGATTCGATTACTTAGTCAATGGTTATGATTAATTCATAGGAGAGGTTAATCTCTCAAAGGACACTTAATTTTCCTCATAATATGAAACAAGCCTTAACACTTTATTACTTTTATAAAGCAAATGTCCTGTAATTTGAGAGATTATTGTGTAGAATTACTTTATAAATACATTATTGAATGAGCATTATTAATTACTAGTATCTTGATAGATATTATCATGTTTTTTATTTCATATTTTTTATTTATATAATTATTTTATAAATTAATTAATTATAATTTTATTATAATTATAAATTAATTAATTAAATAAAAATAATTTTTTAATAAAGAAAAATATATGTAAAGATAGTTATACTAATATGGTTAATGTAGTAATAACATAGTATGTATAACTCTGAAATTACTTTGACACCCAATTATCAATTGTCACATATGCTATGCATGTTTGTATGTTGGTTAGCTAGCTGACGAGCAGATCTCACCTGGGTATCGTATCCCTGAGGCAACTCTGAAATGAAATTATGAGCGTTGGAAGCTTTTGCAGCCTCCACAACCTCTTCCTCTGTAGCATCCTCCTTTCCAAAAAGTATGTTCTCCCTGATGCTGGTTGCGAGCAGTGCAGGCTCCTGGCTCACCAGACCCATCTGCGACCTGAGCCACTTGAGCTGCAGCCTCTGAATGGCCACCCCATCGAGACGTATCTCTCCCCCAAGTGGGTCATAAAATCTCTCCAAAAGCGATATCACAGTGGATTTCCCTGACCCACTCCCTCCCACCAACGCCACTGTCTTCCCCGCTGGAATCTTGAGGCATAAATCTCTCAGGACGATGCTCTCTGGCCTCGACGGGTACGCAAACTCTACGTGGTCGAATTCCACTTCCCCACAAACGTTCTCCAGAACCTCCCCACCCATGTTGTCCGAATCAATCTTGGGAACCCTTTTTATCACTTCCATTATGCGTTCCCCTGCCGCACTTGCTTCCGAGAAGTACTTCACGTTGGACAAACCAGCACCTAATCCTCTGTTTCACAAAGAAAAAAAGTTACAAATTATTGAACTTTTGAGCATGAATTGAATGGTAGTATCAAGTATGAGAGATGATAAAAGGGTAGATATAATTACAATCCACCAACAGCTATGCCTGCTCCAACTGCGAAAACAGTGCCACCTTGAGCGCCATGGTACATGACCAGTCTGCTACCATAATAGCACATGAAAGACCATATAGCGAAGACAACACCGTTGCTCCCTATGGCCAAGCCTTTGGCCAAGCCTTGTTTCAGCCCCAACTTAACCGAGCCTTGTAGGGCAGCAGAGAAAGCTGCTATGGTCTTGCTTTCCCCAACAAAGGAATGGACGGTTCTGATGGATGATATTGCCTGTTCTGCTATTGTACCAGCCTGGTTGTACTCTTTTCTGATCTTCCTTGCCAACCCCATCAGAGTCCTCCCATAAATCAAACCTGGGAATCACCAGAAGAACCACGAAAGGGAACCCCACAATGGCCAATCTCCACAACATTGCAAAAGCTGCTATGTAGGTCCCAACGAAGATGGAAAAATTCATCAAGAAATTTGGGACCTGGTTTTCAAAATTGAAGGAAACGATCTTAATTAATGTCACAAAGTGTGACTGAAAATCAAAACTGCAAGAACTCAGGGAAAAAAAAAATAATTGCTGATTTTTTTTCCTTGTTTTTTCGCTAATACCTTTTCACTAAGAACATCTTGAATTACGAGGCTGTCGTTAGAGACGCTGGTGATGACCTCGGACGTGCTTGTGACATGCAAATCGAAGTATGCCACTTCTTGTCTGAGCACTGCTTTCAAGTACCTGGATCTCATTCTCGCAGCTTGTCTTTCACCTGTTCTCGTCCAACAATAACCCTCTGAAAGTCCCCGAACATTAAAACGAAGAGGACAATATTAATTTTAGTTACTTTTGCATCGTTTAAATGAAAAGAGAAGACAGAGTAAAAGAACCATAGCAAAACTGGAAGCTCACCGAGGAAGCAAACAAGAAAAGACCCACAAGACAAATATATTAGAGCCACTGCATTCTGCATCACCAATAAAGCCAAACCGAATAAGCTACTTTCTCCAAGTGTGTTTGAGCTAGTGAGAGAGATCAGAGTGAAGGAGAGAGAGAGAAAGAGAGAGAGAGAACCTTATTGATGCTATGGATGAAAGTGTTTACTTCCATGGTAGACGCACTCCCAATATTGTTCATTATGCGGCTACTGATCAACAGCACCAGAGGGGTGGTGAAGCCGTCTCCAACGGCCCCAAAGAAACCTAAAATCATAAGGAACCAATCATGGCCATCGGCATGCATGAAAATGGACCGAAGAGACCCACACTTCTTCGTCTTCTTCCTAACCACAGAGGCACTTTTCTGATTCCCACCCATTTTCTCACACCCTTTTTTTCTTTTCTTGGGAAACAAACAACAGTAGCAAGCAAGATTCGCCGTACCACTACTTCTCCCAGAGTGGTCTCTGCCCTCTCGGCCTTTTGCTTACAAAACCAGCCTTGGTCGCCTGAAGCAATGTTGCGACGTTGTGAGGAATTTATAGGAATCAGTGCGCTCGCGCGCTTGCTCAGGCAGGGGGTGTGGTGGGGGCACAACTTCAAAGGACCAGAGAATGGGGTGAAAAAAACAGGAGGGTCAGGTCAGGGGGGGTTTGGGGGGATTCCTGATAGCATGTGGAGAGGCTTATTGTATTGAAGATGGGGGAGCATGTGAGGTGGGGGAAAGCCCCTATTTCACTCCGTAAAAGCGTCATTAATGATATTTGGTAGGTGTACAGGGACCGTTGAGTATTAACAACCCTAAATAACCCGTGTCTATTTGAGCCAAACCCCACTAACTAAATAATCGTAAAATTCACATTTTTCTTATTTTTTTATTATTTAATGATCGATATATTAATATGGGTGTGAATAGATCACGTGACCTATTAAAAGCCTATGACTTAGACTATTTTCAATTTTAGTAGACATAGGCCTAGTATTCAAATCAGATTTAGATTTTGATAAAATTTTATTTAGTTAAATAAGTCAAGTTTAGGCTATTAAAAATATTTTTTTGACTTAATAGGTCGGTCTATATATATACATATATTTATATATATATAATAAAAAAATTATGATATTTACATCATTTATTAATATATATTTATATAATTTATTAATTTTAAACATAATTTAACAATTTTAATTAAAAATACAGGCTATTTGATATTTTTAAAATATAAATTTATTAACTCAATTTAAAATTTTCATGTAATATAAACTTTTAAATAGGCTTACAAGAAAGCCAAGCTTTTGTATTTTTATAAAAAGTTAAGGCTGAGCCTAAAAAATAGCTTATGTTAGGTAATAGGTCAGGTTCAGGCTCAATATTTTATAAAATAGGTCAAGTCTCTTTAAAGAAAGCCTAACTTAACTTAACCTATTTCCAACCCTATATATTATCTTTGTAGGTTATTATTATCTTTTTAAAAAATTTAATTTAAACAGATAACAATAACCTACAAAATTGATATGGCTACTATTAAATGATACTCTTACTCCTTGAACATTTAAGAGGGTAGTCGGTTTGTTTTCTATTTCCATTTTCAGTTGGTATGTTTTTATTTTACTAATAATTATAAAAATGACACATTATTTTCATTTTGTTTCTTGTTTTCAAAATTTTGTGAAGGAAATGATGAATCAAAAACACTTGTTTTCACTATTTCTTTTACAAAATTTTGAAAACAGAAAATAAAATAAAAATAAGATGACATTTTTATAATTATAAGTGCAAATATATTGGTTGAAAATGAAAATAGAAAAAAAAAATCAAACACACTCTAAGAATTTCTTTGAAAGGTTTATAGAAAACTCATCTCATAAAAATTTACTCTCATTTTTATTTTAATATCAAATGTACACTAAATCATCATATGGTTCCTTAAAAAATTTTACTAACTTCACATTAATTTCTAAGATATTTCAATTTTATTTATGATATCTAACATATCATTTTGTAATTCAAATTAATTTTTAAACAATTTAAAAATTAATTATATTAGTCCTTGGACATATATTAAATTGAATGAGGAAATGATATCTATAGATCACAAATTTAAGTGGTTATATTTTCCTTTTTTTTCCTTTAATTTTTGTTCATAGTGTGGAGTTCTTATGTCATGGTCAAACGTATAGAGAAAAGAAAATGCATGAATTTCTGAAACATTTTGCATGCCGCTTAAATAACTTGGTCCACGCCTACGTGGAGTAGAGATAGATGGCAATAAAAACTGCCATGCCTTGGTTTGATAAACAAACCCTTGTTTGGAAAACTCCAAAAATACTCCAGATAATTCTTGGCTACATAACATTTATTGCGATGTATCACAGTTTTTTTTTTATATAAATTGAATCAATAGAAATGGATAATTAATTTTCCTGCCAAAAAAATGGATAATTAATTTGAAGTTTTTAATTTTTTTACACAATATAATGTTTTTCATTTTTTTTTGTTGATTTAGTATACGATTAAATTGTAAAGCAAATTATTCATATTTTTCCTCCTCAAACTTAAAATTAAGTTAGATCATTTTAACCCATTTCTTTTCAAAACATACAAATATGCACTTTCTCTGCAAACGAGAGTAGAAACGGTATTAAATTTATTATAGAAAGATCGAAATACCCTCAATTGTTTCAGTAATCTATTGTACTTAATAAAAAAATGGGTTATATAATTAATAAGCACAGTTTAAAGTAAAGTAAATATATAGTTGACTTATAGTTAAACAGAATATGAAGTTTATTTATATTTCTTGTATCTAATAAACACAATTGACGTATATTTAATTTTGTTAATACAAAATAAAAAAAAGTTCTGTAGGAGTGTAGGTGCATGCGCACTAATTAGTAATCTAAATAAGGAAAATTTTGACATTGACGTCTCTAACATTTGTGCTAATGTTAGATATTTTATACTACAAAAGAAAACTGTTTTGAGACAAAGATTTTTATCTCAAAAAATAAGTTTTTACGTCTTAAATATGATTGAGACGAATAAATTTAGCATGTATTTGTTTGAGATTTCAATGGGCGTTAAGGAGAAAGAAATTTCTACTTCCTTTTACAAAATGTAAGTTACAACGTCTTGAATTATGTATAAAAGAAGCTTTGTCCTAAGATAAATCTAAAACAAACAAGTTGTTACTCCATCTTAAATATAAAAGCAAACTATCCATCTTAAATAATTTTTTTCAAAATATCCAAAAATTGTGTCTGAAAACTTTTATATTTTTTGTTTTTTGTCTTAAATTTCGTGTCAAACTACTTTTTTTTTTCAAAAAGTGATTTTAAATTTAAGCATAAACTTTTTTTTAATCTTTTTAAGTATATTGATATATTATTCTATTGTGTCATAATATGTTCAAATTCATCTACAATATAAAACAATTCATAAATCAATAAAATTTATACGCGAATATGCATAACAAATAAATGAATTAAAATATTATCTATTTTTGCTGTGAAAAAATATATTATTTAAAATACTATATATATTGATAAAGTTTTAATGATAATATTTTAAATTAAACTACTATATGAAAATACTATCGATGTACAGGATGTACGATATATCACATCACATATCTGGAGATAAGGGAAATAAATTGAAGTGGAACGGAACCAGGAGACTGCACGAAAAACGCATTTAAAAAATAAGCCGTTAATGCTAAAATCATGAAATTCATAAATAAATTTATAATTTCAAAGTGGCATAATCAAATATCCAATAAATATGAAGGATACAAATATTATTCTCCTTTTTATTTTTTTCTGTCATATAAAATTAGTGAAGTAAATAAAATTAAAAAAAATATTAATAAATTGAGAGAAAAAGTAATTTAGTCATATTAAATTATATTTATTTATAATTGAGATTATTTAATAATCTATCGTGTAAAAAAAATTTTCTTATTAAAAAATATTTATTATTTAAAAATATTAAGAAAGTATTAATTAATTTTTTTTAAACTTTATTCTTGTCTTTTAATGGAGAGAGAATTAGTGAAGTAAGTAAAATTAAGAAAGAGAAAAAAATATTAATGAATTGAGAGAAAGAATAATTTAATCATATTGAACTATATTTTTCTGTTATTGAGACTATTTAATAATTTTTTTAATTATTGTGTAAAAGCTTTAAACGATATATAAAAGTAAACAGAAGGAATACATCAAAATCTTGTGACATACAGTGATTCAAATCATAAAATTGATGTACAAGGGATCACACACGAGAAGACCAAAATTTGAGACCATTATACCTTGTCAACAATCCTTTCTACCGAATGCTATGTTGGGATGCAAGGTGAGAGAGAGGAAATGAAAGAATAGAGATATTTATCATAAATTTGTTTTATTTAAAAATTTTATAAAAAAAAAAGATAAACAAGTGAGGATTTTGAAGTAATCTTTTAAAATTTTTTTTATTAATTTTTATAAATATTTTAAAATTTTTTTAACTTAGAGAATTTAAAATGTCTAAATAAGCGAAAAGAAATTTATTATTAATTAACCTTTTATTTTTTTTTAAATCTTTTTTATTTTATTCTTTTAAAAGTTCCAAACGTAACTTAAGTGTTGTCATTGAACATATTAAAGACAAAGCAGAGGGGGTTGACGGAGCCAAGGCCTCACAATCCTCCATAGCCTTTTTTATTTTAAAAAAATTAAGATTCTGAAAATTGAACCGGTCATTAAACCAGTCGAAGTACTGATTTAAGGTTTAATGGTTGAACCGTGGTCGAACCGAAGTATAATTAAATATATATTTATATTTATATATAAATATAAATATATTTATATATATAATATATAATTATTTATATAGTACTAAAATAAATAAAAATTATAAAAATACAATATAAATCAATAATAAAATTATTTGAAACATAAAAAAAAATAATGTCATAGATCAAAAAATGTTGCATTCATATAAACAACACAACAAAAAAATGTCATAAAGTAAAAAAATATTACATTCATATAAATAACATAAATTCAACAATGTTCCATCAAAAGTAATCATAAAAAAATTTACAAATTATACAGGATCATCATAATCAGTATTAAGTTGTTGAATATTTTCATTAAAAAGATCTTCTTGTTCATCTCCACCATCATGATCATAATCAAATGAAGGCTGCATTGTTGCTTGACTTGCTTTAGTCATACCAAATTCAGTATCAACATATCCGCCTTCTAAGAAAATAAAAAACTTAGTTAGTTAATAGTAATATTATAATACATAATATCAATACTTTTATATAGAACTATAAGAATAAGACTTACCAACATGATAAGAAGGAATATCATTATCTTGATAAATTAAATTTTCAATTTCTTCATTATCAAATTCTGGTTCAGAATCTTCTTCCATCACCCAAAAGTCAACATTATCAATACTTTCATAATCAATTGGATCATAAATCCTTTTCTTTCTATGCAACCTAGAACAAATAAACAAAGTATTATAATTATTTTTCAGCTAACTAACCTAAAGTTTTAAACATAATAAATGATGTCATTAATATAGAAGTGTTAAATACTTAAATTATTAATATACCTGTATTTAAGACGTAAGTTGTAAGTCACATACACAATATCATTAAGTCTTTGATGCTCTAACTTATTCTTCCTTTTAGTATGAATTTGTTCAAAAAGGCTCCAATTTTGTTCGCATCCTGAGGAAGAAGCTGTTTGACTAAAGATACGATATGCTATCTTTTTCAAATATGGAGTACTAGTGTCAAAAAATGTCCACCATTCATCTACATAGAAATAAATATAATTCTCAACATCAACCATCGATTATATATTATAAGTTTCAAAATATTAAAACAAATCAGCATATAAAAATAAAATTGCTTACTCGGTTGAAGCTCTTTAACTACTGTCAAAGCAGTAGACCTATCAAAGCTTTCCTTGTGCTGCCGATACACCTGTATCTCCTTCATTACTTTAAGTGAATCATTGCAAAGGCTTTTTATATCAAACAAATTAAGTAAACTTTGTATGACCCTGTGCTTCTCAATGAATTTCTCATCATAAAAGAAAGCAGGATTTAAAAAGTAAGATGCTGCATGGAGATTCTGATGCAAGTGCTTATCCCATCGAGCCTTAATGATTTCTGTATAAGGCTTGTATAAGTTTTTCCTATTCTTAAACATATGTTTGATAGTATTTTTTGCCCTTTGCATGCCTTCATATACATTATCCCAATGAAAGTTTTTTCATCAGCATCTACTATTCTCAACAATCTAATTAAAGGGCCTACAATCTTCACCGCAGTAAAGTAATCATGCAAAAACTTATTATCCAAGATAATATCACTAACAGCTTTCCCACTAACACTTCTTCCCAACTTGTGTCCAATGAAGTGCTTGTCTACAATTAAAGCTTGCAAATCTTCCTTGTGTTCATAAATACTTTTTAAAGTAATAAAAACAGTAGCAAAATGAGTAGTTCCTGGACGAACAACTTCCTTCCAACTTGACCTTTTTCTAAGCCAAGACAAAAACATCATATGATTGTAAACAAATATAGTTATCTTTGAAGCACGGGATGCAAGGTTAACTACATGGGGTATGTTGCTAATATATTTCAAAATGAGATTAATGCAATGGGCAGCACAAGGAGACTAAAAAATATATTCATACTTATCATAAATAAATCTCTCAGCTGCCACATAATTGGCTGCATTGTCAAAGTCACCACATGCACAACATTACTGCGCCCAACCCATTCGATAACATCAACAAACAAGTTAAATAATATTGTGGCATTTTTTACCATGTCTGAAACATCAACAGATTTCAGAAATGATACACCAGCAGGATAATACACCAAAAAATTAATTAGAGTTCGTTGTCTTTGATCAGTCCAACCATCAGCCATAAGTGTACAACCAGTTTCTTTCCATAAACTCCGATAACTATCAACAAGTAGCTAACATTCATTCTTAAGATCTCCCAATAAGTGAACCCTCATTTCATCATAAGATGGACCTTTAAAACCAGGCCCAATAGCAGTAATACCATCCAATGCAGCTTGAAAATAAGGTGATTGAATTGCATTAAATGGAATGCCTACATCAAGCATCCATCTGGTTATTCCCAATTTAGCTTTATGTATGACCTCTTTGCTAGCAAAAACACTTTTTAAACTTGGTTGGGCTCCTGGAGTTGTCCTTGGTGCAAAATAGTTACCAATTAGTTGGGAAGCACTTGCTTTTCACTTGTCTTTGTCTCCAATATGCTGCATCTTAATTGGTGGAGGTGAAGGAGTAATCATCTCTTATTCTTATTGTTCCTCTACTTCATCATAATCATCACCAAAGCTCACTTTATCATCTTTATTTTGTTTTACTTGTTCCAAATGTGCTAACATTTGACACTTAACATCATGAGGAACTTTTTTGCACAAAGCTATTTGTCCTTGTTTTCCTGCAAGATGCTGCTTCATCCTATTAATCCCTCTTCCTTTATACCGTGTCAAACAAAAACATACAAGTGTACACTGGCTTCCTATTTTCATGAGCTAAACTAACATGTTTCTATGCTGGATCACTTTTTTCACGATTAGAACCTGAGGAGGATTGCTGGTCAACAATATTACTTTCTCTTATCTGATTATTAGAATTATCCATATCTAAATAAAGAGGGGATAAATAGCTTAGACTTCATGCCTAAAAAAATATCTAAACTGGCCTAGGCTTAAAATAATTGAATTTAAGGGGCAAAGGCATTCTGGTATAGATGAGAGTAAACTGGCCTAGTGCTTCTGCTTTTTTTTATATTAAAAAAAAAACTCATGATTTGAGTACCATATTTTACTCAACATGAGATATACAATCAACAAAGAGAAGTGTAGACAAAGAGAGAATATAATTCACTAATTTTCTAATTGCAAACAATTATTGACATTTGATAGAGCATGGAGTTTGCAGTATTCTATATTCTGCAAGCAAATAATCCCCTCGTTATTGAACCATATTTTAGTCAGTTTTTATGGCTCAGCTTTAAGGAGGCAACAATCTGACTTAGAACCTGATTGCCTCATTGTACGGTAGTGGCAAGATACACAAGGTCATAGGTGACTATCATAAACAAAACTTTTCAAGTACAATAAAAAAATTTTAATACCAAAAAAAAGCAAAATTCAAGCACACTAGCCCTCTAAATCATAACACCCTTGCCTAACCCCATCCCATAAACTTTTTGCTAGTAGTTTTCACTCATACAGTAATCTTATTCTTCTCCTTTCCCAGCAGCCTAGCCTAGGAAAGAATAGAGTTCCAACATGTCTTTAGAATAAGAAAATAATATAGAAATTTAAGTAAAGCAATACAAAGAAGCATCATGATCTTGTTCCTTTAATTGCTGACTGTAACTTGTGATTTTAAAATTGATTCTAGAAGGCTACCATAAACCTGGATGATTGTTGTTTATATGGTTTTAGCACCATCTCATGGTTTACTTGTTCATTTGTTTACCTTTATTAAAACTTGTAAAAAAAAAAAATAATATTCTTGAAGCTACAACGATTTGAGCCAAAACCATGCCTGATACTTTGGAAGTTTGTATTTCAAGCTACAACATTTCCCCCTCCCCCCGGCCCTCCCAAAAAAAAAGACTATACACATTGCTTGTTCCAACTCCTAATGCATGCTAAGCAGTAACAGCAGTAACAGGCAACAGCACGCAGAGCAAATGAAATTACAGCAGTAATAGCACGCAGAGCAGATGCAGACGAGCAGACGCAGTTGCAGTGAATAACTCTTTGAAGTATTTTATCAAACACTATATGCACAACTAAATAACAACTACAGAAACAAAAATGCTACAACCCACATAGTGTACACGGCACAAACAAGAATCAAAATCATCTACAAAATCAAATCAAGCACACAATCTTCCCATTCTCGGCATCCAGATACAAAAACGAAAAAACCTCAAAAAATAAAAATACAAAATATGCAGAGGTGTATCCGTGTATACCTTGAGGATATCTGATGGTGATAAGTCACCAAAGTCCAAACTTACACTTTCTCTACCGTGGGTCACCGGGTGTTGGACGTTCGGATCTGCCTTTCTCTCCTTCGAGTTTTCGCTTTGCCGTGAAGCCTTCGTTTTCTGACAGTAAGAGACGAGGACACAAACGCAGCGAAAGTTTTGGTTTTCATTCAAATTGAAATGACGTCGTCGGCTTTTTCTTTTTTTAAAAAATATATATTAAAATGACGTTGTTTTGACATAAAATGTT
This sequence comes from Castanospermum australe, assembly GCA_019955255.1. Classification (NCBI taxonomy): domain Eukaryota; kingdom Viridiplantae; phylum Streptophyta; class Magnoliopsida; order Fabales; family Fabaceae; genus Castanospermum; species Castanospermum australe. The sequence goes on from NSJW01000646.1 coordinate 228,300, forward strand.
CAAAAAAAAAGGAGCAGAACTGGGCAACCGTACGGACCGGCGCTGGTTTGACCGGTTTGAGACCGGTTCACCGATTTTTGACCCTACCGGTTATGGGAGATAACCCGAACCGGTGAGGGAACCGGTTCCTGATCCGACCGGTGGAATCGACAGGTTCGGTCCGGTTTTCAGAACATTGAAAGAAATTAAAAAATTTTAATATAGTTGTATATTTGGTGGTTTCAAAAGAAGTAAAATTGGTCTTTCATCCTCTATAAATAAAATTTTTGGCTACTCCATTTAACGAAAGGCCATTTCTTCTCTCATATTATGTAGTTTATGTGGGATGGTTAAACCTCATTAGCTAAACCTCATTAATACTTGTTCTATCACATAGATAACTAGTTACCTCCTAACCAATGTATCACTGCATTACTAGGTGTACTTAAATTCAATGTTGGTAAAATTGGATTGGATTGTGAATCAACAAAATTTTTTATTCAAATTCAACTAGTTCAATCATTTAAATTGTTTGGTTAAATTAAATTATGTCATAAAAATAATTTACAAACAATAATATAAAATTCATGAAAAAAATAATAAAATGTTAAAAATTTTGGATTTTTTGAAAATAAAATATTAATGACCCATTGTTTCAAGTGATTTTGGACAGTTTCATCTTATTTAAACTGATCTGATTATAAATTCAATTATGAGGCTAAGTCTCACTCAGTTAAATGTTCGATTCACGATCAAACAAGTCGAACAATCCGATCCAGTTTAATTTTAACAACAATTTCTAACTATAATATTTATGAAAACCTAAAATGGATCCCCCAACAAATAACAAATCTTATATAAAAAACGATTTCAATCCTTATAACCATCTGAAAATATATCTATCATGCTCACTGCATTACAAGTTCGAAAACAATAGTTTTTTTTTCTCTAAAAATATATACTCCCAAAACATTAAAATTCTTATTTTTCCCAATGTCTTTTATTCATAAAAATAAGAGCAAATGCTTCAAAATAAAATTGCTATAGACATTAAAAATAAAAGTAGTAATTATCGTTGAATCCCAATTTTTTTAATTTAATTAGCTTGAGATACTACTTTTATTTTTTATGCTTATGGAAATTTTATTTTGAAGCATGTATTCTTATTTTTTATGATTAGAAGACCTAAGGAAATTTATTTTGGAGATTACAATAATTATTATTCATTCTCATAATTAGGATATATACTATAAAGAGAAATTATTAAACTATTAAAAAGTGCTTAAGTACTTGCACATAATTAGGATACGTACCATAAAGAAATACACAGGGATCAGGAGACGTGTTTTCTGACAGCAAGAATCAATCAAATATTTGGAAAGCAAAGAGTACTTGAAGATTATAGGAGTTGAAATGATCCAGCTGGTTGTCCTTACATTCGTGCAGCAACACTTACACAGTGTGTAAAATTATAAATGGATTATTATACCAAAAAAAAAAGATTTTAGGAGTTGAAAAACGTACATATATACAAGTGAATTAAATTGCTACAATTCAGTCCTTTGATGGAGTTAATACTCCAATATATACCACTATGGAAAGACAAAACCACCTTATAATCTTGAATAAATATGTTTCCATCTAAACAAGTAGATTTCTCATCTCGTTTTAACTCCAAAATTTCCAACTAACACCAAAGTGTCAATCCAATTTTTTTTTTTTCGGTACATGCAATCCAATATTTACTCACACCCAAAATTATAAAACATAAAACAAATTAATTTCACTAGGAACAAATATAAACCATAGTTATAATTACTTTAAAAATCAATGTAAGACATATAGCAAGCTAAAAACAATTTTGAACATAAATAAAATGGAGCAAAATTTCAAACATGAGAAGAGAGAGGCAGTATAAGGTCATGGTCTTGAATTTTTCTTTAAATATTTTTAAAGAAACAGGTAACTTACACACAAGTAGCTAAGAAGACAATGGTGTTGTAGCTAAGAAAGCCCCTCATCAGCAAGCTCCAAAATCACCATTGTTATAAAGCTATAATGAATATGTGTACCATGTGAAAGGAATGAAAATAGAGAGACTTGGAGGAAATAGAGACGAGGGAAGTTAATATTAGGGTTTGGGCTAAGTTGGAGTGTGTGGACAGTGAGAACAAACGAGGAAAAAAAATTAAAGGAGGAAAGGGGAGAGATCTGCATGAGAGAAGGGTGAAAGAAAGGAAGAATGCTGTGGGGGGAGGGGAAGAAGAAGAAGAAAAAATAATAAAATATTATACTTTGTTGTTTAATACAAAAAATTGCAATTAGCTCAGTCTTTTTTACTACTTTTATTTTTAAAAACTAAAATACAACCCCATATCAAATGATAAAATAATACACTCCATGAAGAAATATTGTGTAAAACAAAAATATTATTTTCTTTAGTAAAATGATTGTAATTTATCAAAGTCTTCAAAATAAATTATATTTAAAATATTAATTATTAGAAATAAAAATTTATTTACAAATCCTTAGTAACCGTGTATAGACATTTACAAATCTCTAGAATGATTCTGACACAAAACTTTAACTGAGGCTACATCTTTGGAACTTACAAGGATGCATACTGGTTCTTAGTTATTCATAAGCTAATTGCTAATCTAACTGCACAATATTAGGTTGTTGAAGCACACGGGAAGAATTAAGGAGCTATTTTTGAAGCATAGAGAAATGGAACATTGGATGCACGAATAGAAGATTTAGCATAAGGGCTAAGCGGTATACTAAAGCTCCAAAGCTCTCTAGGATTTAAAATAGTTAACATATATAGAGTTCAACCTCCCTTTCTTACCAAATTGCTTAATTCATTTCATAGATGAAATTTGCAAGAATGCATGGTCTCACATTTCAATCTTTAAATCATGCTGACGATGGTCAACATATGCTTTTTACCTACTCTAAGCAGCCTACAAACATATTTCGAATTTATTGAACCTTAGCAATGGAATCCTGAATTAACTCAAGGCATTGAAGGTTAGTCTCTCCAACCTAAAATCATCTAATCAGAAATTTGCAATGCCTACTATATTGAGCCTTATGAGGCTGCTATTAAAATACTAGAATAGTAACTGTTATTGTAATGCAAATTCTATCATAGGTAAATATCAGCTCCAACTCCCTGTAAAATCTAAGAAATATAAAGCATATCCTTCAAGAGTTGAATAATATGCTCTGACTTTCTATCGGTCTAAGGATGGAAAGCCATGCTCAAGTATACCTAAGTCCTTAGTGCCTCCTTAAATGATCTCCATAACCTTGTAGTGAACTGATGATCACAATTCAAGGTAGTATTGTTACACCATGAAGAGAGACTATCTTATACAAGTATGGTCGGGCATATTTGGCTACAATATAACTTGTATTTGTAGATAGGAAATGAGCAAACTTAATCAACCAATCTACGATCACCCAAATTGAATGACAAACTTTTGGTGTCCTAGGCAATCCCATCATAAAGTCCATAGTTGTCTTCTCCCACTTCTAATCGGGTATCTCAATGTATTGTATAGCCCTGCTATCTTTTGGTTCTTTGCCTTTACTTGCTTACACACTAAGTACCTCAAAACAAATCCACCATATCTTTCATACCTTCCCACCAATACAAGTCTTTTAGGTCTTCATAAATCTTGGTGGATGGTGTTGGTTGAGTATGAACTTCCTGTAGTATTTTTCTAGGTAGATCTCTCGTGAACATTAATAGTCCATATCGGTAGAAAATGGTCTACATATATATGACACTCAGTAATGTCTTCCTAACATACTGGCGTTTGAAGAACCAAAATAATAGTTTTCTCTATATAATTTCAAAATGGTATAATCTTACATTTAATGAATATGAAGCATGCAAATCATTTTAACATATAGTTATCCAATTAATAAAATTCATTTATAAGTAGTCATGCACAAGAGAACCAAAATTTGAGACGACTCCACCTTGTTGGCTACCTTTTCTGCCTAGGAGGGGCCATCCACCTAGAGGCAGCTTCACCTAATCAATAACCCTTTTCAATCTTATATTGTGCAGCCTTTTTTAGGTGGTGATTGCACCTTGTTGACAACTCTTTACCTTACATGAACAGCTAAATCTAATTGACAGCTCCTTACATTCTAAATAAAGTATCATCATATAATTAGGTGCACTAGTCATTACCCTCACTAACGTCTATGTACTCATAATGTGGATCTCTAGCAAATCATAGACACTATATAAAAATAATTTCAAGCCTTATATGTATCTAAAAATATATCTTTTAGGCTCTTAACATCACAAGTTTCAACTACCATCTTAGAATAAATCTCAACTTTTTAAATTTAGAAAATGTTATAATTAAATGATTAAATAAGCTTTAAAAATGTCATTTAATTTTTAATATTTTAATTTTAAATTTGTAATGATTTTGTTAATAAGTTATTTACCTTATAGTTCTTGATTTCTACCAGTTTTGAAGAATTAGACAATGTGATTCTCTATCTCTTTATTGGTTTTTAATTACTTTGAACTTATCTTCTCCAAAGTACAAATTTTTTTTGAATATATGTATTAAAGAGTATAATATGATGTGGTATAGTTAGCTAGAGTTAGTTATATTTATTTTATACATTTAGTATTAGTTAGTTTGATAGCATTTGTATAAATATCACATTTGTTAACTTTTAGAATAATACAAAAATTCTCAGTTTCTCATTCTCTCTAGATTTTGAAACTCTCTTTGCTATATATTCCATTCCTTTCATGATATCAAGAGCTTGAAATTCTCCATCCACGGAGAACAGTTCGTGTCCTTTTCAAGCTCAGGAGCACAATCTAGAAGCAATCAAATTTGGTCAGCTTCTACCATTCGATTTCAGTCAAGCTCGATAAGAAGTTCCTTCTATGGAAGCAACAGGTTCTAGCCATGATCCAAAGCTAAAAGCTACAAAGATTCATTTTAGGTAGCGGATTTGTACCCTCAAAATTTTCTTCGTCAGGAGATAAAATTGTTAGGAAATTTTCTGATGATTTTATTGAATGGGAGCAATAAGATCAATTAGTCCTTTCTTGGCTCCTTTCATTGATGTCTGAAGCATGTTAACTAGAGTAATGGGCTGAGAATATTCTTGGCAAATCTGGGAACAAGTCTATATTTTCTTTGCATCCTAAACTAGAGCTAAGGTTGGACAATTTAAATCTGAACTTCAAAATACAAAGAAGGATTCCAGAACAATAAATGACTATATGTTACGCATTAAGGCATTGATAGATTCTTTAGCATCAATTGACTACCCTGTGTCAGCACAAGAGCATATTGAAGTTATTTTAGATGGACTCCTTGATGAGTATTTACATTTATAACATCAGTAAACTCAAG